>PVJO010004916.1:0-15113 GCA_004026905.1 Hystrix cristata
GGAACAACTTTTCAAGAATTAACTATTACATGTTTGTAATTTAAAAACCCTGGAACAAATGCCTAATAAAAGCATTCGCTGAAATAAGTTGTAATATAGTCACAAAAGAGAAAATTACATGGATCAAAATATATTGATGTCAGGGTCTCGTCATTGATGTGTATCTTACTGATATCATTGTGAAAGACAAACAACAAAAGGATTAATTCATTAGATGTTGGGTATATTCTTTTCTAAAAAATTTTTGTAATGAATATATACAGCTGTCAGGGAAAAAATAATTAAGTTCATATATATTATATTTTTAAATTACCCTTGTATTTGTTATAACCAAAGGCCAAGCGAATGTGTTTGGTATTTTAATGCATTTCATTTGCTTCATAAAATATGGGAAATTAGTTCATTACCAAAGTATTGATGAATAATTATTGCCCTTTTAATATCACAAAACAGTACAAACTGTTTTTCTAAACATTAAAATTCAGAAAGTGATTGGAGCAGAAGCAGTTGACGTCTTTATTTTTATCATTTAATGAATGGCTTCCTGGAAGCTATATCCTGCCTATTTTTAACAGTTTAATTGTAAGAAGTAATTAACCCAGAAAGCTTGTAGTTTGCTTCTAAATAAAGACTCCAAGAATATCAAGTGAGTTCTAAAATTGTTCCTTTCCTTTTAATATAGGAAATAACATTAATCGTTTCAAAAATATTTCAAAACACTTCTTTACCAAACCCTCAGTGCTATCTGCATGGGTGTACTTGATGTTACCTCTATTAAATTTATATCATGATAGAAATAGAAGATAGACGCAAAGAAATACTGTGAGCACTTTTAAGAGGAAAAAACACAAGCATCATAAATGTGTTTAACTATTTCATCATATATAAGCCAAACTCATTAAAAAAGTGTCTAAATGTATTTGTGTATTTGTGCGTGTGTGTGTGTGTGTGTTTGAAGCTGGATCATAGATAGAACACTGGGCTCAAGCATAGACACACTGGGGTCATAAAAATGTTACTGAAGTTCACCACGTGCCAGGCTGTGTCGTCCGCATCAATCCATTTCAAAGAATTAAAAGCAAACAATATTCTCTGGGCAAACTCGATTTGAACTAAAATGATAATATGAAAAACAACCAGAGAATTCTTGTATGTCTTAAAGTTCTGCAATTCTGAATGATTCTTAAACCAAAGGAAGAAACTGTAACTATTTTGACAGATGATAATGACATAGAAGGAAATTTTCAAACTTTGGACCATATTAATATAAAAACCTCAGAAACGGAAGAATAAAGTAAACACTATGAAAACTAAAGGAAAGAAATCATAAAGATAAAAGTAAAAAGGAAATTTCAAAGCAAAGTCAAGAACCAGTTTGCTATACAATTGAATTTTACCATACATAAAAGCTAAAAATGGCATCAATATAATACAGATTTTCTGAAAGTACATAAGCACAGCATAACCTTGACATCAAAACTTCACAAGAACAGAAATTCCAAAACCAATCTCTCATTAACATGTACCTAAAATTCCTTAAAATCAAAAAAGTGTATCCAGGGCTATATAATTTTTATTGTATAATTTCTTAGTTTTTTCTTAATTGTGATGCAGCATATTGGGTGGGTTTTGAAGATTTGGCCATATTCCTGGAATTAATTTCACTTCACTAAGGTGTATAAGAAAAAGAGAGCCCAGGAATACCCAATACACACACACACACACACACACACACACACACACACACACACACACGAGTAAAAAAAAAAAATGGGGGGCAGTGACACTAAGTTATACTCTACTGGAAATTAAATACTGTATTTTTAGAGTAACCCTCAAGTCAGTGATGTATTGGCGCGAGATAGGGAAATTGACTGATTGAACAGAATAGAGTCTAAAAACAGAGGTATATATATGGCCATGATTTATGACAGGAACAATATTGCAAACTGTGGGAAATGGATAGTTTAGGTTTTTTTCACTTATCTTGTGTCAATTGGATTTCCATTAGGGAACATATCTCAGACTGTATAAAAATCTGCCTCAGATTGATTGCAAATCTAAATGTCAAAAGTAAAATATATTTTCAAAGGTAGGATAGATCAGAAACAAGAACAAAAAAAATAAGTAAAATGTTGATCAATTAATATAAATTAAAATTAAGAACTCTGGTCAGCAAAAACCACCAATAAGAAAGTAAAAATATAAGACACTAAGTGGAAAAACAAGACATCTATAATATATTTAACAAAGTATGTATCCCAAAAGGAGAGAATTCTAAATCTTTTTTGTTAAATCTTCAATAGAAATGCATATTCACATGCACCAAGCAATATATGCCAACATGTTTACTATGCCAGCACTAGTCACAGCAGTCCCCAAGTGAAAACCCTTCAAACACACACCACAAGTACAATAGATACTTTAGAAATCTCCAGCTACCTACCATAAAAATGAAAAAACTCTCAATAAATTAATATTAAATTCAATAACAAGAATGAATACCAAACTCATAGTGTTCAATAAAAACAGACGTAAGTGTGTGTTGAGACAGGGAGTAATTTTCTACCTTCGGACCATGATGATTGCCTTAGTTATTTTTCTCTTTGCTGAGACAAAATACCCACACCCACAAGTTAAGGGAGGAGAGGTTTATTTATCTCACACTTTGTAGAGGTTTCTGTCCCTAATAAACGGGCCCCAAGGCTGAGTGGCCTGGCAGAGAGGAAACAGTCTATGGCAAAGCAGGGCAGGGAGAAGGCAGCAAGCAGCAAGCAGCAAGCAAGTGACCAGCAACAACCCCATTTCTGCCCCATATATTCTATCCACGCTCCCTGCCTTTACAGTGGGTAGCATTCACACCCAAGTTGGTGCATCTTTAATCCTACCCAGAAGTATGCCCAGCCAATCAGTGGGCTAATTTAGTAACCGTACATCCTTGATCCCAGCATCACTCTGCAGATCCAGCCACCTCTGAAAAGCCCAACCATGACCGCACAAGGCCCTGGGGGACATGAAATCATAACAGTGATGCTTACTTCAATATGTTCACAATATAGCATTTCAAAGAACTTTCCCATCTATCCTCTTGATCACATATTTTACAATTCAATAAGTAGTTTATGCAGATACACAAAAGAATATCTCAAACTCATGGTACAGGGTGCTATTGATAGGTGGATGCCGTGTGGATGTTTTTAATGCATGTATAAAATTATAATAAAAGTTACTTGTTTGCTAAATAGATAAAGTGATTAGATCACAAATCTATTAACTTTTCTCTAAAAGTTAGGTAGGACATATTTTAGGCTCTGGGGGCTTTAGCATCTTCATGGCAAGTACTGAACACTACTATGAAAGTAAGCATTAATAACACATGGAGAAATGTTGTTGTGTTTTAGTTAAGCTCTATTTCCCGAGAACTGATAGGCAAGATTTGGCCCACAGGCCACAGCTTGCCAATTCCTAGAGTCAATGGATAGTTAAAAAATATGGTTATAGTACATGAGACACTTATATCTACATATTGATTACTGTTGAAATATCTGTTTTTCTAAACTTAAAAAAGAACACATGGAACTTTGTAATTTTAATCTCCTAATTAAGTTACATTTAATTTATATTTTTAAAAATTTCTATATTTTACTTCTCAGAACAAAATATATTTCTACAATTACTCTCTGTAATATTTGTTTTCCTTGAGTAGAGTACAAAATTATAACTTACACATTTATAAATTATATTGTAATCATATTAAACCTGATTCTTTTCAGTATTTTTTACTCATATGGAAAATTTAACAATGGAGAAAATAGCTGAAGTAGAATATTACACCCTAGCATTATTTCATTAACTATTGAGAAAAATGTTTATTCTCAAAACTTACTCATTTCATTAAGTGCTTGCTACGATTTGTTGTTTTGTCAAAATGTAATGCTGTTTTTATGTATTTAAAGTAATGAGGGTTTCTAATTTAGAACTGATTAATCTACTTCTGGTTTTGTTGATTTTATGGTGAGATAATGTATTTATCCTTTCTTCTTTTGGTAATAGTTTAATTAATTGGTCAGACCAGTGTTTATACAGTACATACTGAAACCACAAGTCTCCTTCCTTGTGGAGAACATGGATCCAGTTGGGAACTGGATCCATGTACAGCTGAACTGACTCTTCTAGGGAGGACCGTGAACAGTGAATCCACCAATCATGGATCCAGAAAAAGCCTGTCAAAATCAGGCTCTGTTGCTATCTGTGGATCACCAGGGCTTCGGGGGGAATATCAGGTATTTCCACTGATGTTTGCAAAATGTTATGCCACTATAATGAACAGACAAAAAGGAAAATAATAGTTTCCTGCTTAGCGGGGTCCTTTACATGGTTTCAAAAGGGAATTCTGAACAAGTCTGTTAATATACCTCCTGTATATTCTTACCTATCGTACTGGCTATACTAAAAGCTTATTTCTCTTAATAAATAGAAGCGCTCTAGTGCTGAATTGTTTTGCCATCTTATAGTATAATTTGTGTGTTTTTCTCGATAATGTTAAGTAGGTGGGCTTCTGTGCACCCCTGAAGCTAGTGACTTTCGCAGGACATGGAAGGGGGTGCTTAACAATTCACCAAAAATACAATTTGCAAACTAGAACTTGCAGATTTTCTCTAGTCTCTGTTTCGTGTGAATTTGCTAAAATGTAGGAACTTTATTGCACTTTGTGCAGTTCCAGCCAACTCCCTAAATTTCCATGTAGATAATTAGCTTGTTGTCTTTATTATTAAACTACATTTTAGGATAATAACTTGGATGTTGACTTAAACGCTATTGATTATTTGGCCTCGTTTACGTTATTGCTGGGAATTGCCTTAAAAATTTAAAGTTGTCTATTAAGTGTATCCATAGCTAATTACATTTATGAATCTTTTCTCATACTAAATTTACCATCCTACTTTATATATCTGAACATATGATCTTCATATTATTGGAAATATAAATGTTCTTATGTAAAGTCCCATAAGCAATACCACTTCCTGCAAATCTGCTCACTGTGTCGTGGCTTCTGACATACAGAAGACAAACATTTTAAAGCAAGTATGCACGAAAGACGAGTTTGCTCGCAGAGTTGATGGGACACAGCATTTAATGAAGTTAGGACATTCTACAGCAGCCAGCATGGCCAGAACTTCAGATTTCCCCCATTGGAAGTATACTTATTGATCATTAAACAGACTTTCACTACGAAATCGATGTGCTTTATTGACTTTTTCTGGAAAAAACAGTCTGTAAGCTCCATAAGTGCAGAAAACGTTTCACTTACACCAGGGCAAAGACCATTTTATCACAATTATAAGCCCGTGAATTTTTTTTAAGTGAAAGTGGTATTTAAGAATGTATTAAAAAATTCTGAAACTTACACAAATTAACCTTTGATCATTTACATTTAGATTGATCTCATTTCAAAACTATGCCTAGATTTTCCCAAAGTAAAAAATAGATCTTCGTCTAGGTGTGGTGGCACACACCTGCAATCCCAGCACTCTAAGAGGCTGAGGGAGAAGGATCACAAATTCAAACTCAGACAGGGCAAATTAGCAACTTAGGGAGCTTCTATCCAAACAAACAAACAAACAAACAAAAAGGTAGCGATGTAGCTGTGTAGCTCAGGGCAGGTTCAACTCTGCAGCACTAAAAACATGTATACATTTCCATGCAGACTGCAGTCTTTGTGAAAATACAAGTTTTCAGGACCCAAGGGGTTAATATTCTGTTGGGCAGACACACAAATATTGATAATATAGTTAGCCGTTATAACAATATATATAAGCAATATAAGAAAATATGAAAAAAAAAGCCTCTTGGTCTTCTTGGGTAAGTAAAGGAATTTGTAACTCAGCAGAAATTTGAGGGAAGACCAAGTGTGTGCCTGGTAAATAATATATTCTTCCAGAGAGGTAATTTCACACAAATATAAGTAATGGAAAGACCTGGGAGAAAGACAGGTGATAGAAATAATTAATTACTGTGGAGACTTGGAGTTTGATGCAAAGAAAGCAAGAAGAGGCCTTCACTTTGGACAACCGATCAGGAACCAGAGTACAATGAGCCTACATAAAATGTAAAATAGTGTAGATTTACATGCTGCACTGCAGAAGCCAATTAAGAAAATCTGAATAGGAAATGGCCTTAAACCGTTTTCACTCTGATAGCAACAGAAACGTGTTTAAACTACAGGGAAAGAATTGGTCAAGTTAGATTACGGGAATAATGAAACATGACATGGCAACAGATTTGGGACAATGACTATAAAAGCTTTGGGACTTACCAACAGTTATAAGTAAAAAGAGAAAAAATTGGAATTTAAACAGCCAGTTTGCCTTATGTCACTAGAGAATTTATGATGTGATTCTTAAACTGGGGAACACAAAATTATTTACGGGAAAAAGTGACAGGTTTGTTTTTGCACTTGGGTTACTCTTGGGCGGAGATGATTTTCAAACACTGAACAACTGGTCCTGCCATCACCACTAATTTATTAGTCCATTGAATCAGGATATTTCTGCTGAATACCATTTGTATCAGTGGGACAGCTTGATACAGAATAAGTCATTTGAAAGAAGGGAATAGAGTTCACAAGAGACACTGAATATATGGCTGTGTATCTTTGTACAGGGCTGGTTGAAGCCAAAGTCTTTAATTGGAATGACTTTGTAGATTAAGAAAAAAAAAGCCGGAGGACTGGAGGTCAGTAACCAAAGAGAAGACTGAAAAGTATCCACAAAAGTGGTTAAAAAATAGAGAGCCTGATAGTAGACAAAGCAAAAAATACAACCAGGAAAACAAAACAAAGAATTCTGTATGCTTTCCAAAGGAATTATGTATCCAGTACCAGCGCTACAAAGGGTCAACCACTAGTTTCAAGAGAAGAATAAGAGCAAATATCAAATTGTAATACTGTAAGGGTGAATATGAACTTTAAAACAAAGCAAGAGAATGATTTTATTTTACTTTTTCTAAAAACTTGTTAATGGTGAGAGAGAGGTTATTAAGTAGGAGAAGACAGGGTTAAAATTGCACAGATATATGATAATAATTTATTATATTCCTAAACATTGCCTCCCGAAGTCAAGGTCTGAAAAGACTGGTGTGTACTAAAAGAAAAACTTCCTCAGTGTTGGATGTTCATCTCATGATGTGAGGTATCTGGATATTTGTTGCAATCAGATTTAGAGGAATACTCACTGTGTAGACCAGTAAAGATACCTTGAAATCAAAAGGCCCTCCAAGTAAGCAGATTTTCCCTCCTTCTTAAATATTTGAAGATTTTATGTCAACTCCTTATTGATTTTTAATTATTTTTTATACCATTACCATATCTCAGAAACTCTACGTATGTGTGTAAGGATGTATGAGTATATATGTGATATACATTTGTAGTGCTCCACACTAAATGGTTAATACAGGCAAACTTGGCTGTCAGATGATAGTATTTAGAGAGAAATCATATGATGAATCAGAGAAAGAGGGAAAAAACAACTTTGTGAACTTGTTTCTGTGCAATACAACTCCTCTAAATATCTCAGTACCATGCAGGCTTTAACTATCTAATTATTGTGTTCTGATTAAGAGCTGCTGTTTAAGCACAGTGGGTTGTCAGTGCTCAGAAAATTAAAAACAACAGGTTTGCAGTATAAAACAACAAGGAAGGTAACTATCGTTGATTCCTCGAACCAGTAAGTGCTAAGTAACACTTCTCCTCTAACCTCTAAGCTTCCGATAATGTCTTTCTGGACTGGCCAGAGCCCCACCACTTGATAAGAGGCTCAGACCAAGGTGTATGAGCCAACAGGTTGTTTAATGCTTCCTTTCACAAAATCACACAGAGCTCAGTATGTGGGAAGAGAATGAAACAGTTAGACACTTTCAATTCTGTTTCTAGAGTACGAAAATCTCTACATCCCCTGATAACCATAAATGATGGTAGCTTTCAGGGTCTGAGAGTAAATGCCTCCTTTCTGGTGGTAGAAAAGCATTTTCCTTGGTAGTGCTTTAATTGCTTACACTTTTCAGTGCACAGGATTCCTGCTTTCAGGTCCAAGTTACTTAATGACACCAAACCTTAATCTCTAACAAATACAGACCAAGCAGCAATAAAACTAGCTAGTGTCTTTGTTAAGTACATAAGGAGGTAAAACAATGGTGGTATTATAGCTAGTATCTAGATGTTTCCCCCAAAGCCTCATGCACCCATAGGCGGGGCTTTTCATATCTGGCTGGATTTAAGGTGTGTGATGCTGGGATTAAGGCTGTGTGATACTAAATTAGTTCACGACTGAGATAGTTCAGGTGTGGCTGGATTTACTGAATGGATTTACTGAAGACAGAAGCCTCACTTCCCGTGTGGCTGGTACCACCCAAAAAGGTTGTATCCTGGTTAGGATAAAAGGGAAAGGCAGACTCGCTTTGCTGCTGCTGCTTGCTGCTCTCTGCTCTCTGCCTGCCCTGCCATGGACTGTTTCTCCTCTGTGATGCCCCTCTGCCAGGCCGCCCTGCCTTGGAACCAGCCGATCATGGACTGAAACGTCTACAAACTATGACCTAAAATAAACCTTTCTTCCTTTAACATTGGATGTTAAGTATTTTTGTCTCAGCAATGAGAAAAGACATATGGAAATAAATAATATTATTATTAATACATTTGTAGTTTTTCCTCCTTGCACACAAATACATAATATAAATGAGTTCTGGAAAGATTATGCCTTTTCTCACATACAAGTCAATCACTAAGACTAAAAACAGATGTATGATGCCATGTACTTTTACATTGGATTAGAATTTTTGAAGAATTAGTAGCTGACTTCAAGACTCTAAACAGCTACCTTAAATTTAATTAATTTATAATTTCAGCATCATAAAAGTTCATTTTTTTAAACTTTTTGTGAATCTGTTTACAATGAAGAACACTTTAGGAAAGCAAAGGTTTATGTATGACTAAACCTTATGTACATTCAGAACATTCGTTTATAGATTCAATAATTAATTCAGAATGAATTGATTCACTTTTATAAAAGGTTCTATAAGTCATCAGCCATAAAAACCTTTAGCCAAAAGAAAAACTAAATCTAGTAAATTATTTGTCTGAAACATAAAGAATTACTTTTAAAAATTTGTGATAGATTCCTGAATAATAAATTTAGAACACACCTCAAGATTATGTGTTCCATGTTCTGTAAAATACCTACTTTCTTAGCTTATATTACTCATCACGACTTATCATTGACTTAGATGATGTATGTCCAGTAACACCTCAGAAAGTATGTTTATGTAGACTAATAGGCAATGGTTTTCAACCTTTTCAAGTTCTTCAAAGATGTTTCTTATTTGGGAAAAAAGCGTAATCAGAAATAAATTGAAAGAATTCAATAAAAAAGATCATGAATAAAAAGTGACAGCATTCAACCCTTTTGAGTTCAATAAATACTAAAAAGTTAGTCCTTACCCTGTCTTCATATTCAGTCCAAGCAGTCAAAAAGAGACTCACTCCACAATAAGAAGTCTGCTAAATAGACATTTCCATAAACTACTTGCCTATGAACATAATACCCATCCCTATGAATATAAGCAAGACATTAGCAATATAAGAGAGACATTGAGGACGCCCTGAAACATTCCAAAATGTGTTGCTTCTTCTAGTAATTATGTGGTGAGAAATCCATTTGCTTAATCTGCTAGACTACCGATTGGGTCCTTGATTATCTACTCTGAAATCCGTGGTACCTAGCCACAGATAAATGAATTATTAGACTTGGACTGACTCAGTGAAGATTATGTCCCATTTCTTCTGTATCTAAGAAATATTTTACTTTTTCCGCTACATGAAGGCATTCTTTTTTATCTGGCCAGTAACCAACAGAGGACTGGTGGGTTCCAACATAAGGACAAACTCTTCCCACTGCTCCATATTTCTCTCCAACTGCCCTTCTCTTTTTTAATTCTACATCTATTTTTTGCTATCTTTGTAGAACTCTGAGTGCCAAGAGCCTGGAAAGTTCTGTCTTCAACTCTGTCTCTGTGTGTTTCCAGTATTGTTTGGATCTCTCTTTAATCTCTCCATTGTGGGTGTTTCTAGCTTGAAAAGCTCTCCATGCATTTAGTCATAGTTCCTTTTATTCAAGAACTCTCTACTCTATATTCACCACCGAATCTACTTCACTCTATTTATTTAATCTTATTAGGAAAAAAGTAGAAAATGATGTATGCATCCCTGAACACATAAACCTATGAAGAACTCAGAAGGAGATGCTGAGCAAGACTCAGGCTTTGGCTTCAGTAGCTGCTTGAGAGATTCATAACTAAGGTGGGAAAGATAGGTAACAATATTTAGGGGATAAAACAGGATAGTTAGGAGTTGGAGGTTTAGCTCAAATGGTAGAACACTTGCGTAGCAAGTGCAAGGCCCAGAGTTTGATCTCCAGCAACTCACTCCCCCCAAAAAAACCAGGATAGTCAGTTTGAACACTCTGAATCACTGTTAAGGCTTGTAAGGTGACTAAGATTAATATTTATATATTCACGACTCAGGGTATTCTCAGTATGTAATAGTTAAACACGTGAGAACAAATTATATAACAAATTTAGGAGCATGAAGAGAATGAGAACAGAAGGCCAAGAGCAAGGTCCTGAGGATATTTGACATGCAATGGGAAGGTAATTCTGTAACAACCAAAGAATTCAGCAGAGGAGCCAGAGCAGAGCAAGGAAAAGTACCATGAAGCAATGAGAGTATTGTACTGACAAGGGAGACTGTATCTTATAGCATTGAGTATATTATGTAAAGCAAAGATAGTACAATATTGAGAAGGGGGACTACTTGACATTGCTAAAGTCGAGACAATGTATGTTTTTAAGCTGAGAATAAGGACTTAAAAACATACATTGAATTCTCCAATGTGGATAGCATTGATAAACTTACCAAAGAAAAGCTCATGATGGTAAGTGAAGGAACTGCATCACTTTTCTGTCTAGAAGTAATGTCTGGCAAAAGAGAGAAATGCTAAATGAATTGTTTCCCTTGGTAATAATCATAAATACTGCAACTGCAGTGAGAAAGTTTAATATTTTTTTTTTAAAAACCTGCCCTGAAAATCCATTTGGTGTCACCCATGAAGTAGAAGCTAAACATATCACAAGTAGCAAGATTTTCTTGTTCAGGTGAAGTTCTTATGCATCTACCAGAGAGATGAGTACTGGACTGTGTATAGCAAAAGTACTTGTAACATGAAAAATGAAAGAGAGCAGAAATGTTAGTTAATGGTAGGACCAGTGTCCTGTGTACCACATGCACAAAGTGTGGAAATCTGTGACCCTTGGCTACATGTATCAACATGAATACATCTCAAAACACTTAGAGTAGAAGGGGAAAATGAAATCATATACAAATACCTCCAACATGTAAATTCCCTAAATAGGAGAACCTAAAAAATATATAATATTTGATTTATACTTGTGTACACATACACATATATACATTTACACATTAGGTAAAATAAAGGCTAAAGGAAGGACTAATAAAATCAGAATTAGTGTAGAGATTACCTGATAAGGATGGAGAAGAGATCATGAAGGAGTTCTCAAAATTTAAAGCAAATTTCAAAGTTGCTAGTCTTACCTTCTTCATAGAATATGTATATGTTCATTTTATTAATAGTTTTTAAAATATTTGTACCACATAGAGTTGCGTAAAACAAAACCCGTTGCAAATTGCAAGTTGAGAAAAATTTCTATTGAGAAAATACATTTTATACATTTATATTTTCTTCTATAAATAATTTAGATTAATATAAAATATTAAATGTGAAATAGAGACCTGATTTTCAATCCTATTGTATTAGTTAACTTGCTAGAACTAATGGTTGTAAGAGAGCAGATTTAATAGAGGACATTTATAGATTACAATATTCACCCAGAAGCCAAATGCAGGAGGTGCCAAATGTCCATCTAGGCACTGGAGACCCAAAAGATCCAATTGAGGGCTGGGAGCCCACAGCACTGTCCCATGTAGGTCCATGTCTGCACATGATGGCTGAAGAAATCTTTACTGGAACCAGGATACGCTGCTCGCAGCAGAGATGAAGACCAGAGCTCCTCCGAAGCAACAGCAGCCATCCTTGACGACAGCAAGGCCCCGAGCTCCTTCCTCTATGACAGCCAAGTTCCTTTTGGAAGAACCAGCCGCACCAGAGCATCTCCTGGGAAACAGCCCGCCAACTAGCTACGGCTCCCACTCTGCCTTATGTTGCATCAGCAACAACCCTCAGGTGGATCTCGTACGCCCAGCATCACACTAGCTCAGTCCAGCTGGGCGTTCTGGCTCAAACTGACCACATTAGGTCCACCACACCTATCGTTACCAAAGTTAATATTTTGTGATATTGTTAGACATTAATTGAAATCTCTATACCTCAAACTACTCTTCTACAAATGATGAAATTGGACTTATTACTTTTAAAAGTGTATTCCTTTCCATGATGTTTCTATGTAAGCAGGTAGATAGATAGATGATAGATAGATAGATAGATAGATAGATGATAGACAGATGATAGATATTACAAAGATACTTGTGATAGACTACTTACTCAGACTACGAATTACACAACTATTTCTGAATTGAAGTAGTATCCTAGTCACAAATTCTATTATGTTCTGCTCCCTTAGGATCACCTCACTTTCCTGTAACATTCCTCAGGGTACCTCTTGAGAGACTCCATCTGGTGTTCCTTCTGTTCCTGACTAAATTTCCATTTAATTGTAAAAGGTCTCAAAGAGTTTTCATTTTAAAACTAACAAACAAACAAACCCCAACAGTTGCATATTTCAAGTCCATAATTTAACGTCTGAAAAATACAAAATAAAATTGAGACAAATGAATATAAATTTACTTTCTTTATCTTAATAGATATATTAAAGTCGAAGTTCTTCAAAATTCCCTTGCAGGTGGTTAGGGGGTATTGGGCACAGTAAAGCAAGAAGTAATCTAGTTTATATGAGTTAGGAGATTCTAGTAATATAATTTTAAAACCCTATTTAATTTTGCAACATAATCCATGTAACTCAATAGCAAGTAAAAGGAAATCAATTTTTGGCTTACATGCTTTGGGGATATTAATTTGGAAGATGGTTTTCCAGTTAAATTTAAGGACTTAAGGCCAATTTAGCAAAAGGCTAGAGAAGAGAATCCCTAGGTGAATGATCTCACATATGAAAATCATAATTTAAATTTTAAGGAGTCTGAGAATTGTGGAAATAAGTGAAGCATGAATTCAGAGAATTTGGACCCTAATCCTTAAAGATGAAAATGAAGTACTTCATAAAGTCCATTGTAAAATGTTACATACTGCAATGTTACTAAAATAGCCCTTATCAGCAACTGCACTGGCTCTGTCCCCAGAAGTGAACAGTGTCTAGTTACACAGTCTGAGAAAATGAATCAGCTCTGCTCACTGGGAACCAACCCTCTTAGTACTCAGAATAGGGCAATTTTCTGTTTCTGAGATCTTCTCTATTTTCTCCATGACATAAAATAATATTCTACAACATTCAGCACTTTCACCACATGTGCTAATTCAGAAGGGCTGATGGAGAGCCAGGAGGAGGCACTGAACCCCTGGCAGCGTGAGAATCCTGCCCCTCAGTTTGATGCTGCAGTGCCTCGAGCAAGTCACTTACCCTGTCTTGGCCTCCATTTCTTCACCTGAAAAACAGAGCCCCAATCTCTGAATTGGTCATCTTTCCTATTGCAGGGACAGAATCCCTGACACCTACCACTTAAAGAAGAGGAGGGTTATTTTAGCTCATGGTTCTGGAGGGATCAGTCCTTCCAGGGATGGGTTGGTGCCAAGGCAGAAACATTTGGGCAGAAGAGGGTGGTGGGGCCCAGCTGCTCATTTCATGGTATCTGGGAAGCAGAAGGAAGGAAAGAGAGAAAGGGACGAGGCTAGGTACAGTCCCCAAGGCTAGGTCCCCATGACATGTCCAGGCACACCCAGGATGGTGCTTTACTAATCTACGAGGCATCTCTCAAGCCAACAGAGAATACAGCCATCATTAGCTCTCATGGACTCTTGGAGTTGTGGTATTCATGATTTACATATGGCATAGTATTCATTCACTAGAAATTATCCTTTATTTCTCTTTTATTCAATTTTTTTGAACATTAATATTTTATTTTACTTTTTGAAGTTATTTCTAGTTTAATCAACTACGAAATAAAAGTATTGAAATTCATTGTGATGCACAATTTTTTGTCCTATGATGAAATGTGATCCTCATTCATACACTGTGCAATTTTTTGAAGAGTCTAAGAGAGATTAACATTTTGGCCTCCTGAAACACATACTATGTTCTTTAGCTTTATGTCACTTCCTTATAAAAGTGAATTAGCGACTATACAGCCTCCTAGAATATGAGGCATTGCAGCTCACCTGCTTTTCTAGAATAAGAAAGCAAAACATATCTTCTGAACTTCTACAAAATCTTATTCTTCATGGTCGCTATTGTTTCCTGACTGTTCCTCAGCCTTCGATCCCTCATCCTTAGGCGTTATCATTACCGTAAAAAAGTCACCTATACAACTTATGAGGCAATCGATCTTCTCATTTATCCAAGTAAGCAAGCATTTTGGAACATACTTTTCTTTGGCTAGGATCGGCTCTAAATTCATTATGAATACTAATTCGTTTAACCATAAGCAAGCAAGTAGATAGGGATTTATTTATAGTTAGCAGTTGACAAAATTGAAGCACGGTAATAACAGGTGACTCTTCTGAGGTCACACAAACAATGAGCAGTGAAATCGACATTTGAGCCCAGTCGGTGGTCAGTGCAGACCTAGCGTCCAAGGCATTGTGTGACCTCGTTTGTGTAGTTCTCGGACTACACAGAAGAAATACGGCCTGATATCCCAGGGATGTGTGAAAATAAGATGACGCTGGAAAATCTTTTCAAAACAAAAACTACAAAATACTGTTCTCTATAATGCATTGTATTTATAGTAGCAATTAATAGTTATTAATCACATTTTCCTTTGCTTGTATTCTTATAAGCACTTTGTATTTTGTATTCTC
>PVJO010004916.1:15213-104111 GCA_004026905.1 Hystrix cristata
AGTCTGAAGAACATTTTACTATGCAGTTTAGCAAGAAGATCAGAAAGAACCAAAGTAGGGCAGAAATTCATTCATCTATCTAGCAAATCTATTTACCTATCTAGGTACCATCTATCTTTGAATCCTTTTAAGATTACCTATGTGGGAGGCATTGTTCTGTGGTGGAGATTCATTCATTGCTGATTAATCAGTTAAGTCTCTACTTTCCTTTATCCTATTTAATTTTTTTAAAATTATTATTATTATTATTTTGAGCTGGAGTCAGTAGATTGCCCGGGCTGGTCTCAAACTCCTGGGCTCCAACAATCTTTCTGCCTCACCTTCCTAAGTAGCTCAGATTGCAGGTGTCCACCACCAAGTCCAGGTCATGATTTCTTAAAAGCAGAAGTGCTGGGTAGAGTCAAAGATAACAGCCAAAGACTGGGATGTAGCCTAAGTGCTTAGATTGCTTGCCTAGCAAGCACAAGACCCTGAGTTCGATCCCCAGCACCAAAAAAACAAAACAAAACAAAACAAAAAACAAAGATAACAGCCAGGTTTGTATTCTGGGCTGATAAGGCCCTGGAGCAAAACTACTCTGAGACAGAAAAGATCTCGAAGGAAACAAGTCAATGGGAAAAGATGATAAACTCACTTTTTAAGTGAATTTTACCGTGTATGTTTGAGGTTTACAACATTGGAAATTCACTTTTGTGCCTACCTAAAGTAGCTAACTAAAGACTTGTGGGAGTATTAAATTGAGATTTCTATGAGACAGTGGGCGAAGCCCAGAGGTGAGGTTTGAAACGTCAGCTACAGTGGAAGCCTCATGTGAGAGGAAATTCAATCACCCCGAGCATGCACAGAATGCTAAAACCAACCTTTAGAAACCAGAACAGCTCAGACCCACCCTCCCCTCTCCTCCTGGAGAGTCTGGGCTTTCTCGGCACCACTCAGTAGGGCTGTCAGGGGAGTTTCTAAGATATTCTACCTCTGACTTACATGAAATTCTTCAGTCTCCTTTCTTGTCAGTTTGCAAATGCTAACTTCCAGACTCCATTTGCCTGGGTTTCATATCCATCACAGGGTTGGAGTCTCATACGTGTGTCTGTCTCCAGACCTCACTTGCCCTGCATGTAAGTGGAAGACCACCTGTAACCCCTGCACCCAGCCAGCTCCTGCTGCTCCGTCCTCCAGCTCCGCCGGGCACTTTCCCTGCCTCTGAAGTCTGCGCTGACTCCCCTTGACAGCGCTCCATGGCAACCTGAATCCGTATCTATCCTGGCACCGAGCATCTTGTTTTCGCCACGGTCATCATTTGGCTGTCTGTCTTTTTGCACCACGGTATATGTAGTAATGGTCTTGGTTATTCTGTACTCCCATCTCCAGGACTTATATTCGGTTCCTTGGAGACTCATATTTTTGAACAGAAGGATATTGAATTTCGTTTTATTTTATTTTCAAATTGCATTAATTCCAATAGGATGGAACCGAAATTGCACGAAGCTTACTGGTTAAGATGAAGGAAAACACAGTTCTTGACAACAGGATGCCTTCCTACGTACAGTAGTTTGACATGTTATTTCTGAAATGTGAGATGATGTATCGTGGCATCTCATACACAAAGCATCATTTTTAAGCTTTCAAATATGTCTTCACTTTTGTCTGCTTCCCTTCGTTTGTCCTTCTCTGAAGAAATCTATTAGCACAAAGTGGAGAAAGGTACCCACAATAATGCAGCCTCTTCTTTGATCCTTTTTATATCGATGTATTGGCTAGAATGCCCTCATGCAAACAGTTCTGAGTTAAATTTGTCATTTGAGTCATTATCAGGTTTTCTGGGAATATCTGAGACTGGTAACTAGAAGTAGGAAGTATCTACTTATCTATTCCTTTCTCTCTAAACTCACCAGCAGTTGAGATGTTATAAAGAAAACCAAGTTAAACTCTGTCAAGCATACAAAGATTTTAAAAAATCAGCCCTTGTTAGCCTGAGAAAATCTCATACTATATTCAGGCCTCTTAGCTCATATTTTTAAATTAAGATCTGTTAAGGCTAACACATGACATACTGATGACAGCAAAAGCAAACAACTTTGCATTCCAGAAAATGACGGATTCTTATGGAAAGTGGGTTTAAAATTTGACAGATCAGGTTGCACAAAAAAGTCATTCTGCGCTTGCTATATTCTTTTTTTCCTAGTCTTAGGCATTGAACCAGAGCCTCACACATGCTAAGCAATGTACTCTGCCATAAGTTACATCCTCATCTCTATGCTTGGTATATTTTTATATTTAAATGTAATTTTTTTCTAAATGGACAGAGAGCTTTTCATTTCTTCAATAAAAATACTACATCTAGCCCCCTATTTACTGATTAAAAAATATAGTTTGAATTTTGATAAGGACATCTGAAATGTTAAGTAATCCACTTTTAGGTGCTGATTTCTGCCTGTGTTTGGCAGGTTTTCTTTACAATTTTTTGACATAGAACATTCATGCATATTTATGAGCTACAAGATAGTATTTTCCTTCATGTGAAAATTGAATTAATGATCAACCCTATTGGCCTTCCCACCCCCAAAGGCCAATACAGACACCACAATTACAGAAGGAGAATGCTAACGTGGCTCATGCTCCCACGCATAGGCGCTCAGTCAGAGCCCCACGGCGGCAAAGGATGGTGGGACACAGCCACTTAGCTTGTGGGGACCAGGGAGCAGAGCAAGGCAACAGTGCCAGAGAGGAAATGAAGCAGAATACCTAGTTTGACACCTTGAAATTCAGTCTTATATGAATTTTAAAACATAGATGAAATGTAGGGCAATTCTTTGCAAGAATGAAACACCTATAACCTCTAGTCCAGAATCCAATAGAATCTTCTCTTCCGTGTGAGACCTCATGAGCCTGGTGTTTACCATTTGCATTCATATCAGCATTTTGGTCTTCTAAATTCCCACCAGGTTTGCCCAACAATTCCAATTACACCATTGTAAGGTTTCTCTAGCAAACCTTTCCAAATTCTTCCCGCAAACCAGTTCAAAGGCTTCTGAATCACAGTCAGGTACAGTCATAACAATGACCCCAGTTCTCTGGTACCAATTTTCTGTATAGTCAACTTCTCAGTTGCTGTGCAAAATTCTCAACATCCATATCCTAAAGGAGTAGAGGATGAATTTAGTTCATGGATTCAATGGGTTCAATCCATGGTTAGCTAGCTCCAAACCAGAAGCAGCATGGTGCAAGGGCATAAGCAGGAAAGCTACTAACACTACAGCAGCCACAAAGCAGAGAAAAAGAGAGACAAGAGGAATCCATAATAATAATATACCCTTCCACATTACATCCGCACTGATCCACCTCTTCCGACCTGGCCCTACATCTTAATAATACATTCAATTATGAACACATCAGTGAATTAATCCACCAATATGCATACTGCCTGCACAATTCAGTCACCTTCCCAAAGTCCTACCTCGAAACAGAAAAGATTATTGGGGGATATTTTCTATCTAAACCACAGCCCCAGGTATACTTTATTAATAAGGTTTTTAAATTTAAACTTTATGTATTGAGAATTTTTTACAATATTTTGATCAATTAAATGAACCCCCTGAGAAAACTGATACAATGTTACCTGACTTCACAATGGTAAGCCACCTTGTGACACGGCTGCTGATGTCAAAATCAAAGTGAACAATGTAACGTCAAATGAGGACACAGTTCATCTGGGAGGATTGTGCCTTCGCTCATTCACGCAATCCTGGAAAATCATCAAAACAATGTAATTCCTGTTTCAGCTTTGGTTTGTCCTAATAATTGAAGCATGAGAACTGTATATTATAAAATTAATTGGAAATAAATAAAATACCATTTTAAAATGGTCATCTCTTATTGGTCATACAGTTTTTTAAATGTTAAAACAACTAAACTTTCCCCGGTACAAATTCCAAGAGCTACTTAATATGAATTAACTGGCTTGATTTTTCTAACAAACCCATGCATTTTGAAGACAAGAAAACTTTAAAACATGTTACTTCAACCTGAGAATAGATTTATTTACCATTAAAGGAACAGAAAAAGAATTAAATTAATTTTTACTTGCTTATAATACCACACTTACTATCAATTTTTTTTTAAACTTTCATCGTTACAACTCCTAAGAGGTACTTCATTTGAAGTATTTAGATTAATTTTTGCAGTAACCAAATATACTTTGATGGTAAGGAAATTTTAAAAACGTTACTTGAATCTGCATATGTGCATGTTATATTACTATAGAATCTTATGACATTACGTATCAGAACTTAGTTTTCTATTTTGAAACAATAGCATAAGGAAATACATACTTTTAGATATTTGCTGTGACATTTTGGTGGAGCTTATAAATACACAGCTCATAACTGCCCTTGTCAGCATACTGGTTATTCTCAGATCCTTAAACAGTGACTTCTGTTTCTCGAAGTAGAGAAGTCTTCAACATTAGTAGGAAAAATTATTCGAGGTCTTTCTCTTTTGGAGGTAAAATAACTATTGTGACTATGCAAGAAATGCTTCTGTGTTTTAAACATTCTTTCATGAATTTCTATTAAACTTATCACAGGATTTGACATAGGGTTTTATATTCATATTTAATGATTTTCAATAAAGATTATATTGGTAAAACAAATTCTTCTATATTTCATCTGTTGCCATTCTCACCGATAGTCCAAAGGCCAGCAATTGGTGCTGAAGATGTTAATGGTGAAGCTTTTATATAAAATTCTGAGGAGATAAAAGACAGCAGAAACTCCAAAAATATATTCTTGGTAGCTTATTCCATGCTCTTTGATGTCATCATTCTAAAGTGAGCATTCAAACACTCTTGCATAGACAAATAAAAAATCAGCCTGGATAAATCTGAATAAAACACCAAAAACTAACAGATAATATGAAATTCAGTTGACTCCAGTTCCAAGAAAGCACAGGTAATTCTGAAAAGAGGATTAGAAGGACAGAGTACAATAAAAGTATGTGCTGTTTCTATTTGCAATTTCTATGTACAAGTCCACCTTGCATTAATAGCCACCGTTGAATTAAGATGAACAAAAATAAAATGCACTGACATTCAAAACAATGATATGAATATGATACATCCTAAGCTACAAACAACTCTGAATAAAAAAGAAAAAGGTACAACTGTTAAAGCCATACTTTTGCGATCGTATTTCCCTCAAGCACAGTTAAAGTTTTATTTATGGTGAGCTGGCAAGAAACTGTTTTGAGTATTTATGCTTTTATTCAAGAATAGAACACCTAGAGAATGCAATTAAATCACCAAAAATGAGTCTAGTGTAGACAAAATTTCTAAGTCTACTTTTAAAATCACGTACATATGTAATTATTTGAGCTTATAGTATATGTAGACAGAGATCTCAAGATAGATAGACAGAAGCTCAATTCTTCAAATGTTATAATTATTATAGATAAAGCTACTATAATTGCTGGCCTGACCCTTCCCTTCTCTGTGTTGCTACAGCATCATTAACACACACTCTTTAGTAGTTACCACACTGCTTTATAGTCAGTTCTCCTTGTATCTGTGGTTTCCTTCAGTAGGAAGTTCCTCCCAATCTCCCAATCCCCCCACACACACTCATGGCATTTTATTTGCATCGTTCTCCCCAGAGTTTTGGACAGCACCTGACACGCAGTGGGTACAAAGAATAAATGTTCTGATTTAGTCAAGAAACAAGCTTTGATGAAAACATTCATCTGCCTATTAATGCAGTAGTTTGATAGCTGGAATATACAGTTTCATATTCTTTAGAGCATATTCTACATTTACCGAAAAGGTCATTTGTATACACTGTTGTGTCCAGAAAACATAGTGTGTTTGTTTTTCCCTGAGATTGATTTTTCTCTTTCTGAGTTACTTTTAGTTTTTCAAGGAAAAACACTCCTGAGTTCCTTTGCTGCAAAGGACTGTATCAACTAAGCCTCCTTCTTTGTTTGTCATATATCTGCGAGCCCACAGGCATCGGAGCAGGGTAACATCGGCAGGAAAATAAAGTCCCTTAAAATCTGCCCTCTTTGAGAAATCGTTGCTTTCTTTGGCATTCGCTAACCTGGCTGGTGCATTTTATGTGATACTAGGAATATTGGCTTTATGTCTGATCTTCAGCAGGTCCAATGCATATGGAAATTCATTTCTTACTATGCTGTATGTATTTTGTAATAGAACAAATTAAAGAAGGGAGAGAAACAAACAAACTTTCCATCTAACATTTCATATTCAACTTTCTAAAATAAAAATTACTATTTCATACATGAATTTCCAAAAGCCCTAACCTGACCGAAAAAAAGAAAAAGTATTCACAGCTAAAGAAAATAACAGGCAATATTTCTCCCTCTCATACGTTTCTATCAGATCAGGGAGAGCACTGAGTTACAGTGAGCCAGGAAGGGCTGGTCCAAGGGGTCAGTCCACACGGAGATATCACACAAGACGTCCCAATTCACCTTCAGCTACGATGCAGCATCTCTGGTAAGTGCCTGTATCTTCACCTCCAACTCCAGGCTATAGTTTCCCTTTCCGGATATCCAACGTGAGAGCAGAGTGTGAAAACTCAGGTAAAGTTAGAACTTGGAGAATGGTCAGTATTAGGAAATCAGGTGGTTGTGAAAGGCAAATTAAAGGTCTGTTTCTTTCTAATGGTTAGTTTCCTTACTGAAAGTTTAGGTATGACACCTAGAATGCAAATTACGCGAATTTATTTAGCTAAGTGTAAGTGAATGCACCCTACTTGCATTATTATTGTTCTGAGTACTGTTTCCACAGAGGCAAGACCTTTTGGTCCACATTCAGGGATTGACACAAACTTTGAGGAGCCTAGAAGCCTTTCGAGGAAGGTCAGCTGAGTGTGCAGAATGGTTAAGCACTGTTGGTTTTTGAAACAGTGAGTGGACTGACATAAGCAAAAGAGATGAGGATCACTTCACAAAGCACTAGAGTAAGAGCTACTCTGGACACAGTGTGCTCCCTACAGATTCACAGGTTGCAACCCTAATCCCCAGTGTGACTGTATTTGAAAGCAGAGTGAGCCTGTGACAAGGGAGGTGACAAGGGTCACAAGGTGGTAAGAGAAGGGCCTCTGACCTGACAGGGCTATTGCCTTGAAGGGCAGGAAGTGACACTACGGCTCGCTCCCTGTCTTGCCACGCGAGGACACCATGAGGAAAGCTGTTTTGCAAGCTGGCAAGACAGATCTGACCCGAAGATGAATTGGCCAGCAATTTGCATATGAAACCCCCGGCTTCTAGAATTGTGCGGAAAATTAATTTTCTGTCCTTTAAGCCCACGGTGTTTTCAATGAAGCCTGAACTAACCAAGGTAAGGCCCCACCATGTGGTTATGGGGAGACAGATTTCTGTGCAAACTGGAAAAGTCTTCCAGAGTCTACGAATAACTCAGATGCTTTGAGCAGTACTGAATTTTCTATGACTGGAGAAATTCAAACATAAACCAGACAATCATTTTGTGAGGAGTTTATGAAATACATTCACATATCAGAAGAGTATTTAGATTATGTTGATGACTCCCCAACATTGCTAAAACGACAAATGTCAATTTTCATCATTCCTGTTAAAGGAAAAAGAAATTCTTTCAATTTGATAAATTTATTTAAAAATGAAAACGCTTTCTTCATATTATCTTTTTTTGACAATAGAATGTGCTTTATTTGAAATCATAATACAAGTACTTGGTCATTGCTAATACTCTTAATAAGAAAAATAACTTGACAACTCAACACGAGTCTTCTTAATGTTTTTGGAAATTTGAATTATCTGTCACATTTGGAATCCTAAGAAAGGTAAAGCTAAAGGAATGTTATTATATCTTAAAATAAAATCTCCCACTTTTTAAATTTTCATCCTAATGTCCACTTATGTGGAAAAGACAAGTTGTTATACAAAAGGGAAAATGATACATAAATTCCTTGTCTATGGTAAAATCTCAGACATTCTTTATCTTGCAAAAAACTAAATTTGTGTGGTCACTAATTGCAGTAGCTACTCAGTTACTTGGAATTGTTTCCTCTTCTGATCTGACACACGCTGTTGTCTTCTTGGTGCTGTATCTCCTCTCACCTATCAATTTCTTCACTATTTTCTGCATCATATTTTTGGCTTACTTTGAACACTGTCAAGTCCAAGTTATTCCAAAATTTTACTCTCTGCTTGTCCCATATATTGTGTCATTTGGATTTTGTAGTTTACCTTGGCGAGTGAGAAGGCAGATTTCCAGTATCCCAGCCTTGCATGTGTAGGGGGAGGATGAGGGACACTCTTCATCCAAGATCTGAGAAGGAATATTTCAGGAGTGGAGACTTTGTAATCCTGTATTGAAACACCCCAGTTGAAGGTACAGAGACCACAGTCCTTGGGAAGAAATTACATTCATGATACTGGTGGGCACCGGAGCACTTCTTTGGTGATTTATTGCAGTCGCCATCATTTTTTATAATACAATTTAGCAGTGTATTTTCCACTAAGCTTTGACATGCTTTGAAGGAGGCTCAACTGACCAGGCAGAGACCCAAAGCAGTGTTGTACACTGGCACCTTCTGACGAAGGAGGACTTAAGATGCTCTTTTGACAAACTCTCCCTAAATATATTGATGCACAAATGCCCATTTCACTTAGACACTGACAAGGGATGAGGAACAGGAAACACTCAGGCAAATCGAACAAGCACAGCTTTTGTAAAGGTCTCAGAAAGAATTCAGTGTGGTCAATGAAGAGATGAGCTTCATTCTCCAGCAGCAGACGAGACGTGTCTGGTCTGGTCACTAAAATCCGATGGTCCCATCAGGATTTTCGAAAGCTTCCACCGATTCCTTCAGTCACACTTTCTATACATGGAGTTACATGTACACAGAACACAGTCTTTCTGGAATAACTCATGGGAAATTCTCCCCCTTGACTAGGTTAGCCTCATCGGCCTTCGCATGGCGCTCTATCACAGAAGCCCTGAGGCCCCATCCAACCTGCCACCCGTTTTCAAATTAAAGTTTTATTGGCACACAGTCATGTCCACTTGCTTGTGCACTGGCCAGGGCTGCTTGCCCAACACATGGGCACGGCAGTAGTTGAGATTAACACACTAATTGGCTCTGACGGCCTAAAATATTCACCTCAGTCCTTTTTTGGAAAAACTTGCCGCCCTCAATTTTATGTAACTAGAATCAGAATACTTTGTTCTGAGCCACTTTACTTCTAGCTCCAAAAACTTCTAGAATTTATTTCAAACACTTTCCCGTATTGAATTCTATGAAACGAGAAAAAGGTTAAGTCAGTCAGATATGCCTATAAGCTTAAGAACACCCTACATATTTCTGCCAGAGGCTTGAAGAAATATATTGAAGAAGTAGCAAAGAAAAATGGGGATTTTCTTTGTATCTCTTTCTGATGAAATATAAAAATGCCACTCACTCCATATCTTTAGTTTATTTGGCAATTAAGATTTAACTGTGGTCTCTTAACTAGAAATAACAGACCACCCATACAACATAATTTTTGAGTTTTTGGTTTTGGTATGTGTGATATCCCTGGAAAGGGAAAAAGTCATTAACAATCAAGTACATAATTCTTTCATAAGAAACACACGTCCAGAGTCTGAATTGTCATTATTTTCACATCCTTTTTCTTTGTGACTTTTTCACTACACATTTCAATTATTTTGTTTTGATTCAAGGGATTTAACGTCACCCAAATATTAATTGGCCAAAGAGAATCATTGAATAAATGCAAATTGATTCTGCCCCCAGAAATAGATGTTGGCTAATTCAAGTTTAATGAGCCTCAAAATAGCATTTTAAGTGCATTTTTATTTTTTATGGACTTTACTCATATTTGTCGTTAGGGCTTGGATTTTAGGAATACTAAAGAACTACACTGGGCTAATTAAGCTCGCTCACCTGACAGGTTTGCCACAGCATTGCCTAACTCTGCTCAGGGCAAGAGTAGCACATTTACAGTAGAAAAGGAAAAAAGGGAGATTATTGAAAGAGATTTCGATAATAGAGAGACAATTCAATCCTCAAAATTCACTGTGCATGACAATGCTGCCTATTACCTCACACATATGCATGTTTGGCCAATGCTGGCTGATTGTGTCAGGGGAAGCTGCAGCCTGTGCGGAGATGCGTCCTCTCTGCCCTGGTGTACTCTGCCTGTGCACAAAGATGTACGCGAGGCCAACCCTGAAAAGCTGAGAAAATGTGAAACTGAACGTGTATCCATAAGCCCCAAATAACAAAATTCATTTTGACGATTTTGAATTCTGATTTCAATATTCACAAATACGATTATTTTACACTTGATCAAACACATCCCCCTAAGGTAGAAGCAGCTTCAGGGGAAGAGGCTAAATAATTCTGGAAGCTGTGCCAGCTCCCCTGGGATACCAGTGTGACACTTAATTTTCTAAAGAAATAAATTACTATAGTAAGTAGCATCCAAAGGCAAGCCGGCAAGTGGAATGGAACCCAACCAAAACAGTAACTCCAAGCTCCCTTCTTACAGCTTTTTCTTCTTCATAAAGGATATTTAAATAAAATACAATGTTATTTATAACGTTGGACCTGGCATCAAACTCCACGGTACAATTGTAGTAACATTATATTCGAGTTACCACTTCTGCAGCCAGGGAAAACCTCTCATGTGGTCAATACAGTGCCCAAAAAGCGATCGGAAGAGCGGCTGGCTCCTTCACGTTTCTAATCAGAGTCCCAGAATCAAAGGTCCCCTCTCTCTCCCGGGAACTGCTGCAGCTCACATCCCGGGGCCCACGTGAGGCACTTCCGCTTTCTATTGGAGGGTTGCTATTTCACAGATCTTCTAGGGAGAGCTCTGCCTGATTCACTCTGTACCCGCTATCTTTTCTTACACAGGGAGCCACTCAGTAAATATTTGAATTAAAGCTTGAATTGATTAATGTATGCCTGAAACAGTGTGACATTCTCCCAGGAAATAAACTGCTCAGGAAAGTGAATTTAGACTTACTTAGGAGTTTCAGCAACTCTACTGAGAATTTATAGAATCAAATAATCAGGACTTCAGCCTCAACCTAACAGTTAATATTAAAACAATGCTTACAGAGAAAAAAAGATGAACACAAACCCCCACGTAATGATTATTTCATGTAGTATTGTAAAATTAGCATAATATATGTCTATGTCTAAACTGTGTGAAACTACTCTGGTTTTTTCAATGTTATCTCAATTGCCACAAGAACTGTGTGAGGTAGACAGTTTACTATTATGCTCATTTTACAAAAGAGGAAACGGACAAATCTGAAAGTCCTCCAGTTAAAGAGGAGAGTCAGAATTTAAGTGTGGACTGTTTATCCAAACTGAGCACTCCTAATTTACTCCTATGCAAGAAACCACTGGGTTTCCTCACATGCTGCATGCAGATGATAAGGGAATTATGAGATAAATTTAGGCATCATGTGGGCAAATTACTTTTGTTTTAAACCTTTATTTATTAAAAGGTGGGTTAATACAATTTGCACATCAAACTTGTGATTTCATGAGTATTTTTGTTTAAGGTAAGATTTGAGTAAGTATTGATGTTAGTCCTGAGTCGTTTGAAAGAAATATATAAATCACGTGTCAGTATACAAGGTACTGAGGTACCACAGCAATCATAAGGTGGTTTGTGAACTACTGACAATTAAGAAACTATACTGTATAGAGGAACATCCTAGAAAAGTGCTTTCTACATTTCAACTCATAAGAATGTATTTTTCCTTCCCTGATACATTAACTAAATAAATATGTAAATAATCAAGAGATTTGATAATTTTGTGCCAGAAATATACATACATACATATTTAAAATTGTTACCTTATTCATATGTCCTATTATCTATATAATTCTACTACATGTATTTATATATGTGCATATTTAACTGGAATTAAGTGATAAAATGGTAGGGCTGTTAATGACACACAAAATTTCTTAAAGTTCCAAACTAATCTGCACAGTATGCACAGACAACATATTCAGAAGTGACAATTTCAATTTTCTGTTACCTCGCACATTTAAGAAAAAATAAAATTTCCATCAAGAGGGGACATGTGTAGGCAGAACCTGAAGATGAGGAAATTATGGCTAGTTTTCTATATGCTTTTAAATCTTGCATCTTCGACTGTGGAAAGTGAAAGAAAACACTCAGTTTAAAGCTCCTGTTTAAAGGGCAAAGAAACAAACTGTGAAGTCAAGCTTCTGTCCCTGCATTTATTCTCCCACATGCAGAATCAGTGGGTAACATTTAAGATTGAAGGACATATGCCCCATATAAAATTTAAAACTTCAGTTATATAATTGTAACAAAGAGTGGTGATGGTTTTTAAGGCAGTACATTTTTGGATTTGCTGAATTAATCAATGGAACTTATTTCAAAATAAGAAAGTGGAGTCTTTATTGTGCATAAAATTGTTCTTTGCTTAATATTATTCATGAAAGAATATGTGATTGTTTAATTCCGACATGAACTAACACTATTTGCTTCTACCCCTGACAGAGTTTCTTGAATAAATCAGGGAATCATTGTCCATATATCTAGCACTCTTATTATACTAACATTTTGTTTCTAGAAAGATCAAACTATATAAGGTGAATATTTATTACTTTTATTATTTTTGGCAAGCATTTATTGTTTTACTAGTTGCCAGATAATATTTCTATATATAGGGGAAGGTACAATAAAATAATTTACTACATGTTGTAATGTATAATGATTAAATCAAGCTAATTAGCATTTCCATCTCTACACTTTTATGTCTATGTGTTTAGAATGTGTAAACAATCATTTCTCTAGTTATTTGAAAGATATCATCGATTATTGTAGACTATAGCTACCCCACTCTGCAGCAGCACACTAAAAATATTCCTACCACCTGTAGGATGATGCACTGTCTGCACCAATGTTTTAAGGTAGTTATCTTAAGTTTTCTTCTAGTAGTTTTATAGTTTCAGGTTTTATGCATAGATCTATAATCCCTGTGAGTTCAGTTTCATGCATGATTAGACCTAGAGAGTCTTATACCTAGAGATTCTAACCTATAACTCTCCTATTCCCTCCATCCTATCTGTTCCCTTACTGACCACTGCTCTGCTCTCTTCTGCTCTGAGATCACCTTTATTCACTTCCACATTTAAGTGAAACTACATGACATTTCAATTCTATGCCTTGCTTATTTCACTGAATATGACGTCCTTCAATTCCATCCACATTATAGCAAATTATACAATTTTATATACATAGATGTAGATAAGGATATATAAGAGAGAGTCTGACAAAAAAGTATACGTAAGGAAAAGTAACACTACTATAAATATGGTACTTTAATACTAAATTTATCAAGCCATCACAACATTAATACAAGTTACTTTTGGCCTCTACAGTTAAAAGAGGTGCTCAATGTGGGGACAATTTGCTTCCAGACATTTATTAGTACAGTGAACTGCTGAAGTGTGTATACATTTTTTAGCAGTATGTATTCTTTATCTATCTTTCATCAATAGGCACCTTGGTTGAGTCCTTATCTTGGCTATTGTCAATAGTGTTGCAATTAACATAGGAATGTAACTATCTCTTTGATATAAGGATATTATATTTTCTGTATATTGACCCAATAACAGTACCCCAAAACACCCACAATAACCAAAGCAATCCTGAACAAAAAGATAAAAGCTAGAGACATCCCAATACCTTAGACCAAACATACTACAAAGCTACTGAAACTAAAACAGACATCTTAATAGTATAAGAATGAACACCGAGACCATACGAGCAGAATACTGAAACTAGAATTTAAGCCACATATTTACAGCCAGCTGTTTGTGACAAAATTGCCAAGACCATACCTGAGGAAAGGACAGACTCTTCAACAACTGGTAAGAGAAATCTGGATCTTTGTGTGTGGATGAAAAGAGCTAGACCCCACCTCTTACCGGGGCAGAGGGGGGATCAAATGGGTATAAGAGCTGAGAGTATGAACCCATTACTAGAAAACAGGGAAAAACACTTCAAGACATTGACACAGGCCAAGATTTTTAGGTAAGTATCCAGTGCTTCACGCTGTTTGGACTTTTTCTGCCATCATCATAGCAGTATTCAGGGAGTCATTGCCGGTTCATCGAATGCCAGTAATTTTCTGTACTTAAAAATTCATCCCTAACAAACTAGATTTTCTGTACCTGTGGCATTCTCTTAGCCAGGGTTCTGTAGAGAAGCAGAATCAATAGAAAATATGTGTATATTACGCAAAGGTACTGTTGCTGGTGCAAGTGTGTGTTGGAAGGCTTATGAAACTGATGCTGGATGCCCAAAGTGATGGTGAGACTCGAGCTCTTCCAAATGGGGACACTTCCTTTCTCCTCCTTCTGTCTGTCCTGGCTACAAGTCTAGTAGGGGGCACCACCCACATGGCAGCAAGTCCTCACCCTCAGTTTGCTAGCCTGCACCACTCATGCACACACACACTCAGTGCCTTGCTACACTAACCTGCCGGGCATTTCTTAACGCATTCAAGTTAACACTCTGTACTTAACAGTCAAAGCAATTCTGACTGCCCACTGCAGATGTTTCTTCCTCTCACTGAACTGGAAAAGCTAAACCACGGCCAACAACAAACCCACTGAGAAGGACCAACTTCGCGACTCCAGGTCCTGGGTACCCCTTTCTTCCCAGTAGGCCACCCACCTGCCAGCCCAATATCCCTGCACTTTCTTTCAATCCATGCTCGCAAGAAAGAAACAGATCTAAGCAGTTATAGCAAGTTGTTAAATGTTTGACAATTTAACATGCTTCCTCTCGTGGGGATAGTTAGGGTTCAACCAACTACAAGCCATTAGCCAGAAGAATAAATTTCAGAAGGTGAAATTTCTGGCATCAACTTGTCCCTAAAAGGGACAAGTTTTATTTTTTGTTTTGTTTTGTGTTGTTTTCTTTCCTGATGCCCTTGAAATTGCATCCTGTCTGATTAAATTAAGTTGCCGGAAGATCCCTTACATTGCCCATATTGCCACTTATGCACAGGATTGTCTAATGCTTAATCTAGAAAAGTATAGATAATGTTACAGAAAGGATTTTTAGAAGCCAAAGCATTCTACAGGCCATGAAGTCCAAAAAGATTGTCACAGGACTTAAATGATGTGCAGCATGCTAGTTCCAGTGCATCTGGAGCAAGGACATAAGGTTTTCTATTTTTGTTTGGGTCTTAGAGAATGCTGTTTAGACACACCTGTCCATACCACTAACATTATATATAGAGAGACAGATAGGTGTTCATAGATTTATTCTAAAATACGCAGCACAGATAAAGCAGGGAGCAAGACAGACCGAGTCCCCATTCTGAAGAAGTGCCCAGTCACATTACATGATATTCATCTGCGTACTTATTTTATTGTCTATACTGGGTGCCACTTTAGAGCAGGGATAACATAATTAACATAAATGAAAAATCTTGGAAGGAGGCATGTAAATAAAAAAGTTAGAAAAATACAAATTAATTGTAGTTACGTTTTTCCAAGCGACATAAGCAACTAATGTTCTTAAAATAGTTATGATTCTGTTTCTCTTTTTCCCATACACATATACGAAAAACAGCCAAAAAATGAGTAAGCCAGTATGTCAGCATTGATTTTGTTTTCCTAGTCTGTGTATTTTAGCAAACCTCCCTCTCATTCAATCAATAGACGCTTCTTGAAGACTTTGCCTAAGTATGAGGTCTCCCTGCATGATTCATGTGTTGGAGGCACGAACCTCATCGGTGGATTAATTCACTGATTAGTTCATCAGCAAAGTGGGCTGTTGGGAGTGGGCCTTGCTGGGCCGTGCACTTCTGCAGGGTGCGTCCCTTCCTGCCCCTCCCCCTGTCTCTCTGCTTCCAGTCTGCCCTGTTCTTCAGCAGTGATGTTCTGCCTTTCTTTATGCCTAAAATCAATGGAAAACAATCTTGAACTTTAATAAAAATATAAACTTCATATCTCATAAAAGAGTCAAGTTGTATATTTTATAGAATCATTAACACTTACCTAATATGCAACAATAATTTCTACTTCAGTAGTTATTTTTCTAGTTGTTCAAACTGAAAGAAAGTGACGTGATAATTTTTGTATTTTAAATTACAGTTGTTTTTCACGAGATATCATTTTTAATAAATATATGCTCAATGCTAGTGTCATGTGGGAATTGATGTAAATCAACTCATAATTAAATTAAAGTGGTGCTAAATTTGTGGTGCTATGAAAATACACTGTAAGATAGAAACTTCTGAGCTTCATGAGAGAGATTCGTTCTAACCTCTGACAAACTCAGTGTTTGACACACTTTGCCTTTAAAGTAACCCTACTGCATAGCTTAGCCAATAAGGTAGGCTTTAATTGTCCAGTTTTCTAGCAAATATTATAATAGACCATGTTTAAATAGGAGTTTATTTTATCTGTACCTAATATGTAATATTTTACAAATATGACATCGAGATAATAATGCTTCTTCCTCATTTCTGTCACTGAGTCAAAAGTAATACCATATCTTTCCTTTTTAACACCACATATTCCTTTGGAAAGGTCCCTTGTAATATTATGATACAATTATTCTTTTACCGAGCTAAACTAGTGAACGTGTTTCACAATAATTAACTGGTGACATCTGTAACAGAATTCCATAATTTTTAATTTTTTTTTTACTGGTTATAAGATCAAAGACAAACAAAATGTAGAACATATCACAATATTCATGGTCGTTATTGATCAATAATATTCAAAATTCTAATGAAAGTGTTTGGATTTTAACAGAACATTAAGAAACTTTTGATCAAACATCATTCCCCATATTCATACTCAATAATGCCAAATCCATAGTGGGCAGAGTGAGGCAAGACTGCCCTGATTCTCAGTGTAGCGGACTATGGCCAGAAATGAACAGTCTGTGATCAGTGGATCAGCGGCCTCGAATCTGGTCCAGTGCTGCTGTGCCATGTCAGGCTCGTGACCCATGAAAATCAAATCTCCAAAACTCACAAATATTGGCAAAATCTGAAAGAGTTTTCTTTCCCAGTTTAGGGAAACACATACAACTGAACAACACGTGCAAGGCATCAGAGAAATGAAAATACTTTTTGCAGCTTTGTTACTGATAATGGCTGGATTCCGGTCTCCAGTTAGTGGGCTTCCAAATGCTTTGTCTCATAGTGAAACATTATCACTCTCAGATGTAGTGCTGGCAACTTGGAGGGAGTCCCTCAACGTGTGGCTGAGGGGATTTGCAAAGGGGAATTTCTCAGAACAGAGAGAGGAAGAGACGAGATGAGTTGAACTTGAATAGTGTTGTGAAAGTAATGCCAAAATCATCTCTTTGGTGGAAGATCCTCAGTGTGGAAATATAATGCCCGAGACATGCGTGATCTTCCCAGAATATTGGCAATATGTCTAGTATACAGTAAATGGAAATGAGCAAGCAGAAATAATGATTGAATCTACCCAATAAAATTATCATGAGGAACAAATGATGTATGTGTAAGGGTGCTCTGTAGGTAATAGTTACCACTTTTGTAGCATCGATATTAATAGTTTCAAAATAGTTTGTCAGTGAGCTCTCTTACCAAGCCAGGCTTGTTTTTGTCTGACCTAATTATCGTATCTGGTCTGGGATGAAAGTTTTCGATGTTAAAATACAAACATAGGATGTTGATTATTAAAATGTTAAAATATTAACCTGGCCTACAAAAGTGTGTCCTTCATTAGTGAGGAGAGATTGTATATTATACAAGAAATAGGTGAATTTTCTTCAGTTGGTGGCAAGAGTTTTAAAAAAATGCAAGAGAAAAAAAAAAAATGCAAGAGAAGGAAAAGTGCTATAAAGAGGATAGAGTGATACAGTAGAATGAGTTTATAGATGGTAGATCAGAAAGAAAAAATCAGATCGAATCTTTTGGGAGAAATAGAAATTTTCAGACAACTAGGGCATTTTAACCCACGTTCTGGGGCTGGAGAACTGCTCTGAATCCCGTGATGCTGTGAAGGAGGACAAGCTGACTCCAGTAGTTGTGAGGATGAAGTGCATACACTGAAAGTGGGCAGTTTCTCTAAAAAAAACTTCAAATATATGCAAAAGTAGAGAGTAGTATGAAGAACCCACTAACCATCTGCCAGTCTCAATGAACTGAACAAACACAAAGCAACAATCCCAGACAACCAAGTTTATTTAATCTAATCTATCAAATATGTCCTTTACTTTCTATCTTCTAGATTTTTATAAACATATCTCTGAAATCAGAATATTTTATTTGTGCATCTCTATCTCTATATATATACATACAGAGAGATCAAGATAGATAGATATAGATATACAATACTATATATTATATACACAGAGTCCAGCAAAAATGTAGACACCCTTCAGGAAAAGAAAAATTTGTACAAATATTTTAATACTAAATTTATTGAGACATCGTGAGATTAATACGCATTACCTCAGCACACTGCCCCCCCCCAAACACAAGTTATTTTTGGCCTCTACAATTATAAGAGGTGCTCAGAGTGGTGGCCGTTAGCTTCCAGATATTGATTAGTATAGGGAAATCCTGCTTGCATGACCTCAGTCATTGAGATTACTGTACACACATTTTCAGTTTGTTCTCTAAGGGCTGACAGTGTAGCAGGTTCTGTGATCTACAATAGCCTCTAGTATCCCCCGTATGACAGTAACACCATCTGTTGAAAAAAACTCATACTATTTTCCTTTTCCTGAAGTGTGTATACATTTTTAGCAGAATATAGATAGGTAGATAGATAGATAGATAGATAGATAGATAGATAGATAGATAGATAGACAGACAGATATCTCCATGGAAAAGTTCATTATGAACAAATCTATAGCTATAGAAAGTAAATACAAAGTAAAATTAGTTGCCATTTAACACCGGATTCTGTTAGAGTATGGCTGCTAATAGGTTAGGGTTGATTAGATTGTAAACACTGTTCAACCTCTATGTGAATATGTTGAAACCCCGAAGCACTTTTTAAGTGGATATATTTTTGTTATATATGAGCTATACCTGAATAAAACTGTTTAAAAACCGCAGGAGACCCAGCGGCATCCAGACAGCCGCCTTGAAATGAAAAGGTGTGAGTGGCCGGAAGAGGGGTCGGTGTTCACACACTGCAGCATGGAGGAGAAACTGCTCTCACCGAGGGAAAGATGAGTGGAGACAAGCAGCGAAGGACAGCGGAGACTGTGCCCCCGACTTTCTAGGGCCGTCGTGTGAGACATTTTTGCCAGTTTCTGCTATGAAGAAATAGAAACTAAAAACACAGATGATGTCAATATCCCCGAGGTAAACTCCAGGTAGCTGTGAAAACTTGCTAACCTCAAGAATGTAGAAAACAGCCTCAAGTATTCAATTTCCTGATTTTCTCCTTCTAGTTCCCAAGATGACTACTTACTCCTAAATTTCAATGATTTGCCCTGCACCCCACGAGACTTACAGAAGTCCCTGTTCACGGTCTTTAAATCTCACCTGTCACTTGCACATTCAAAATGCTTCTAGAAGAAATACCAAAACCAACACATTATGCTTCCTTCTCTCAAAGCGTTTACCCCTCAGTTCCTTGTTCCCTTGATGCGCCTCTACTGCCTGCAAGAGTCTTTCACATAAATTCTACTCTGGTGAGCTGTTTGCCCAACAAGTTTGGTCTCCAACCAGATGTTCTGTCCTTATAATAAGCAGATATATGTTATTCTCTGCCTTTTTCTTCTAGAGAAGTGTGTCTGCTTTTTAAGCAATAGCTCATCGCAACATTGCCTAACCCCAGAGGCTATATGCTGACTGAATTAGAAAAGGTAAATTCTTCGGATTGATAGTTTTGTTTTGTTTTGTTTTTACAGAAAAAGAATAGGTATATTTAACAGTTTGAAGAAAAAATGTGGATTAAGCTTCGAATTCTACTCTGCTTCAACAGCTAGCGTTTTTGTGAGTGTACAACTCAGGTAATGGCATGTGGTGATCCTGTGCTTGTAACACAGTGTATGTGTCAAATACCTATTTGTCGAATCAACGCATGAATTTTATTCTCTTTTGGATAATATACATAATCTAGTTTCTATTTCAATTTTCTGTATAAACTCTCCTCATGATTCTCATAAATATTATAAAGCAAAAGCATTTTAATGAGTCTGTCAAAATAAGGTAAAAATTGATTAAAATATCCTCAAATTTTATATGGCAAATATTCCTATTTTATGCAGTTGTTTTATCATTAAATTGCTTTGGTCACACATTTAGCATATTTATAGAATAGTATATATGACAGTTTGCGTTATACCCAGTGGCTAGTTGCTACGTAATTCGTTTTTCTATTAGCAGCTAAGATTCTCAAGGCTACATTTTTCACAACTGAGTTTAGCTGGATGTACGTGGAATCTGTACTTTCTACCAATTTCCCTCTCCTGCTTGACCTATTACTGTTCAGTGTTCCCAGTTCTGGAATGATTTATGAGAAACAAATAAATACTTAATAGACATTTAATAAATATTCATAGCATTGAATTTTCTACTTCTTGATTTTTTCCTTTCTCTTTTATGCTCCAATGAAATCATTAAAGTCATCAATTCCTTTGCCATAATATCACTGTCAGCCTTCCCACTTTTCTAGGCACTAGAAAGCACAGCACTTCTTAACATCTCTTCCTGATCACTTTACAGACCTTCAGTGGCTTCAGTCAGTTTGAAGCTGGTACTGATATTATCAAGAAATATACCAAAAAAGGTATAAAATTTGAGGAACACCTGGAGAAAAAATAGAATAAAGCAATTCCATGCCCAATGTTAAATAAAAATAAGCAGGAAACCAAGGCTTATAAGCAGAATAAAAATAAGTAAAGAAAAAAGTCAAGAAACCAGAGAGATCAGTTTATCCTTAAGCAGAATAAATGGACCTCAAAACTGGTAATAAATTTTATTGAGAGCTGAAAGAAAATATGAAGTTAAGAAAGAGAAGAATTATAAACAAAGAACGATGTATTCTGTCATTATAATTAGCTGAAAAAATAATTATGGAAAAGATATAGAATTTGCAAAGATAAAAAGTAGTATCTAAATTGCATTGGCTTACCGGATTACACTTTGCAAAGGAAAAAAATAATTGAAGAGGAAGGCACAGGAGTGCAACCAACTACAATGAAGAGAGAGAAAGGTTGGGAAAAAATAAAGAGACTCAGGAGCCTGTGGGACACAGCAGAAGTCAAGTATGCATAACTGGAGTTCCAAAAGGTGGAGAAAGAAATACTTGGAAGAAAATATACTTGAGAAACTTCTGACCAAAATTTGAAAAATTCGATGAAAAATTCAAGTCATATACTCAGTAATCACAACGAAATGATAAAAAGAGAGTAACTCTGACCTACGCAAAAATGCAAATGTGAAGACAATGAAACATCTTACATTTCAAAAGATAAAGAATAAATATGAACAATCTGCCCACACAAATTGAATTCAACAAAAATTACTAAAAATAGTACAAATGAATGAAATTTTCAGAAGAATAAATAGATAAATAAACTCAACCCGAGGCAGTATACTTGCATGAGACTTATATTACCAGATGTCTTAAAGGATGCTGCTCGAGTAGAAGTCGATGGCACAGAAGGAAAGGAGGGCTACGGACGGGACGGAAGGGTCAGAATGGAATTGAAGCTCAATGATGAGAAAAACTTAGAACATGCCACAGCAGCAGGGTGGGAAGGTCTCACGACAGCTCCACACACACACGTGCACACACACACACACACGCATGTTCACAGACACACACTTTCAAAAATTTTCCTTTCACTTATGATTTAGTTTAATTCAGGATTCAAGCAATAATTCATCAATGACAGAACCTTTCTTTGTTCCAAGATAACCTGAAGCAGAAAACGATTATGTAAAGCAGACAGAGGGGAACATGCCCCTTAGTTGACGTGTGAGCACAAGTTCCCAAAGTTCTTAGAAAAACACACAGTGTCCTCACATCGTTCCAAATGAAGACCATTGGCTGAAACAACCAGTATTGCTACAGTTAAAGGATTTCTATGCTGCACAATTTGTAGAAATTATATTAAATTACTAACAAGGTAGTTAATAACACAGGACCTTCGAAATAAATAAACAATAAATAACAGTAAGCATGAAACTACTATTGTCTTTAGGTAACCTTGACTATTTCTTCTTTGATCATAAGCCAACTTTATTAGTTTTTAAAGCCCACTAACCCAAGAAGTTGGTTGAATTTGGCTGAATCAGTTGCAGTAGATAGAATAGAATCCACTTAAAAGAAAACTGAAGCAACACTAGCAATATAGAGAGAACTTATAAAGTACCGAATCAAAAAAAAAAAACTACCAAGAAACCAGACCTTAAAATGGGAATTTACTAGCAGATTAGCCATGAATTGAGATATTGTCCAAGTAACTGTGTTTCTATTATGTCATGATGACAAAAAGCAGGACTTTTTGTACTTTCACATGTTTTCACAGCATCAAATCTTTAGGCACATACGTGTCAAAAATTTCAGACAATATGTTTGCAAATTGTCTAGTTGTAAATTTGAAATAGGTACATAGTTGAAACCATAGCAATGAAGACTTTCTGCCTAAACTTAGTGTAACTACTATTGAACATTAATATGAATCTTGTTTATGGAGTATGGAATCCACACTTTACTATCTTTAAATAAGTGAGAGCAAAAGCGATAAAATGTCAGAGAAAGAAGCAAATATTCTTCTATTAATAAGGAGGTAGAAAAAGTAAGAACATACTGAAGATGTATTTAGAAATTTGAGATATTACAAATTGGAAATTTATGAAGTGAAAGCTGTTATCTACTTCTCGGTCCTATAAATTATAGTTTTGTTGCTTTGGAATAAAATATCATATTTCCATTTTCCATTGTTTAGAAATAATTAAGATGTGATTATTTCATTATTTGTCTTGGATAAAAGCAAGAACCAAACTTGAGAAATCATAGCAGCTCATATGAGTAGAAAATATTCCTCATTGGATGAAGATGACATGTAATTCTACCATTCCTATGAACTAACCAAGCTGACATTCTATTTTTGTTAGTTAAGTTGTTGTGCACTGCTATATCATAACTAGTTATATTAATTATGTATGTTGTCTCCCTCCTTTTATTTTTAAGAATCCTCTCCTAGGTATCTAACTAACCAGATTACTATAAACTAAGCAAATTCAAGGAAAATACAGAAAATGCCTATAAAGAACATGATTGGAATTTAACTATTCAGTGACAATGTCTGTGTGCTAAAGTTTCCTTACTGTTTTGAAGAACTAAATATCCATATTCCAAGTGAAAAAGATTTACATGATAATTTGTTTGGAGACTAAGTAATACATCCCGAGCAAAACAGCTAGAAATTAATACGTGAGAAAACTGAAGAATTGTTATCCTATGAAAACCTATGAAATGAAAGAATTTTGAATTCATTCAAATGTAAAGGCTAGTGGCCTTTAACAAATTCTTCTTGCCCTTTTTCAATGCCCAAGGTGAGTATATTAATATTGATTTTTTAATCCATATGTAATTGAGTCATAGGATTTTAAGAAATATCTCAATGGAGGACTCAGAATCATTTGTTTCTACAAATATTTTTCATACTTTTCTGGTAGCTTTGTACAGTATTCATGTAAAAAACTCTTTCACCTCTCTCTTGATCCTGTGCATAACAAGGATCTTAATAATAAAGAAAAATGAATAAAGAACAGTATGTACTTAAATATGGACATAGTTTTATGTCATTGCTAATCTAGGTCTAAGAAGGTCTAATGTTCATAATAATAACCATCAAAAACATTTTGGACCATTTTATTATAATTTTAATAGTAAACTGTACTAATTCATGTTGGTAATGTTTTAGGAGACTTTATAACTATTTTAGAATGTAAAAACTAAATTTAGGTTTAAGTGTATTGAAAAATTATATTTTAAAAATAAAAAAGAGTAATGAAGCCTACGACAACCTTAAGCTGACAATTGTAATCAATACTTTCCCATCTTCAACACATAAGAGTATAATATTTTGGTTTTCTTTGGAATCAACTTCACTCTGCAAACTTGATGCATGAAATGTTATTTAGTTCTCTAGTCCAGTCATTTGACATTTGACAGAGTGTTACTAGTTGAGAGGGTTAGTAGTGTATTTGAGCCTGTATCAGGAAATAGAAAAAATTTAAATGTTTTATTAAGAAGAATATAATTTAAAAGATGAAATAAAATGTACTGTTCCTAAAATTTCTAAACAAGGCAAAGGCTTTCTTCTATAATTTATTTAGTTGCAATGTTGCACTTAATGGGAAGTGAAGTCTTGAGAATCCAAGTAGTATACTTCTAACTGAAAAATTAAATTAGGCAACTTTGCTGGTTGCCATGATTATAATAATTTGATCCATCTTAGCTTGAATTTTTTTAATAATATTGAAAACACATCAGAGAACAGAATTTAAAATAAATCATTTCTAGCTATTGAATTCTAAGCTGTGACCCTTTCATTAGTTTTTCTATAAATATAAATTAAGATAGACATATAATTACTTGTAGGGTATTGCATTTTCACAGTGACTACAATGAAAATCTGTGGTCTGTTTATCTTTACAAGATTATTTTGTTCACCAAAATAAGTTCTTTCCAAAGTCCTCATTTTTTCTGTTGCTGTTTTTGCACTTTGGGAATTCTGATACCTTTTAGTTTTTGCCTAAGTACTTCTTGAGGAATATAAGCGAAACTATTGAACATAAAAACTCTTATTCCATATTAGGGCTGCAGGATAGCAAATATTTTTTAATGAAAACTGCTTTCATTAGTTGCTGGAAAAGCAATAGTTTGTGTTCTGATAGCTGCATGTGGGGCAAGGTAATTGATATCTGACAGAAAAAATGCAAAGAACCGGGCTATTTAAGGTATATAACCTGATACTGAAACTCATGTGACTGGTAAAGTGGCTGTTTATAAAATTGTATTTACTGCATTTCACTACAATGAAGCATCCACTATCATACATAGTGACCACTTTTTGCGTGTAGCAAGTGCAGTTGAAATCTAGTCACTTAGCCAAACTGAACTCAACATATTGTCATGGGCTCTCTAGATATACTTTGTATCATTTGTTCTACATCTACCCCTTTGCTGTCCAGGTCCTGTCTGAATGCCTGCTAACCAAGGCCAAGGTTTTATTCTCTATCTCTGCATGCTTGATGTGTGTGTGTGTGTGTGTGTGTGTGTGTGTGTGTGTGTGTGTGTTGATTCCACATATAACTGAGATATACATGCAATATTTTTCTTTCTGTATCTAGCTTCTATCACTTAACATGAAAGCTCAACAAGTTCCCTTGTAGCAAATGTTAGAATCTTCTACTACATATCAGTTTCTTTATTCACTTGCCTGTGTTCTTTGCAGCACTATCAAGATAGATAAAACAGAGAAATAGAGATAAAATAGAGAAAAAGTTCTACTAAAATTTGTTATGTATTTATATAAAGAGTTGAATTAGTGTTCTACCAATGTGTTGAATAAAGCAACTGAGACTTCAAATGTAAGTTCACAGTCTGACTAGTTTGCACTGAGAATAATGCACTGAAGAGTTTCATCTCTCTCTCTCTCTCTCTCTCTCTCTCTCTCTCTCTCTCTCTCTCTCTCTCTCTCTCTCTCTCTCTCTCTCTCTCTCTCTCTCTCTCTCTCTCTCTCTCTCTCTCTCTCTCTCTCTCTCTCTCTCTGACCCCCCTCTCTTCCTCTCGCTCAGACTTCTGGACCAGTGGAGAATTTTACTGGCTGCATAGAAGTTATAGAAATCAATAACTCTGGATCTTTCTATCCATCTAGGCAGTGGGAAAAAAAATCAAATTAACTGCAGGTAAAATATCACTAGTGATTTTTCAAATAACCTGTTCGAATAACCACACTAAAAGACTATCTTAACTGAAATAATCTAATGAAGAGCAGAGTATATTTCTTTCCCTTAACTGCTTTTCCGGACATCCATATTCTACTCTCATAGAGACTATAGAATTTTTAAGCTGTATCCCAATTACTGGGACCATTTAGTATATAATAGATGTCTGTGCTGTGCTGTGTTAGTGCGTGATATGGGCCGACAAATACTCAGTTTGTCATGATCAGAAAACATCATCTAACAAAGCTAGTTTTTTACATAAACAATCAGGCATGTTGAAATATTGTTTAGAGTACAAAAAATTTATTTTCTCCAAATTAACACTCTTAAGAAATTGACTTTGTGCTTCAATTTCCAGTATTTTTTTTCCAAACATTGTACTTCTGGTTACATAAATGTCCAAATGTGCTTGGAAGACAATGTGAGCTAAAGACATAGCACATTTAGGACAGAATTGGGTATTAATACATCAGCATGAAGTAATTACAATATTATTTTGCCTTGATTGTTAAGAAAAGGATTATTTTGGGGGGGCCCAGTGGTACATTTAAAAGGGGTCACATACAGTTCATGGACATGTAACAGCACATGAACAGTACATGGACATACAATACAAGACAACATGGTGACACACAATTACTGATTTTAGGACACCATGAAAACCTGCCTTAGAAATAGAAACACACTGATTCATTCTAATGGAAAAATGTGAGATACTGCAATTGAACTCTATGCTATGATCTAGCATGTTATGGTTCAGATCTAAAATGCACCCCAAAAGTCTCATGTATTCAGAGTTGGGGTTTGAGGAAGGTGGTTCAATCATGGGGGTTACAGTACTTATCAGTATGGATTGATCAATTGATGAGTTCATAACTAAGTGTGCCATTAGGATATGGGGCCTGGTAGAAAGAGGTAGGGTCCTGGGGGAGTGACCTAAGGCCATATTCTTGTCTCTGGCTCCTCTCTTCTCTCTTTCTCTGCTTCCTGGCCAGGGTGAGTTAAGCAGTTTTCCTCTGCTCTGCTTTCTCTCCCTGCTGTTTCTGCCTTGAAGCCAACTAACCATGGACTGAGCCCTCTGAAACTATGAAACAGAGTAAATCTGTCCTTGTTTAAATTCTGGGTGTCACGTATTTTGTCCCAGTGACAGGAAAGTAACTTATTTGTGCATTGTAATTTGTATTTTTTTATATAAAAATAGTCACACAGAGACTGTCCTTGAAGAGATTTTAATGTAGTAGAAGAGATACTGGTGAAATATCCAAATGAATATATAAAGAGTTCTTTGAGAAAAACACCAAAATCTATGACATGTATAAATACAACCAAATATGTTTTCTTTACAGCTAGGAGGGAAATGCATTTATCCTAGAATTAAAGACAAATTTTATAAAATAAAAAGAAAATTTATTCCTGATCATTGAATAAAATTTCATTTTTAGGCTAATACATTTTAAATACAATTGTGACCTCGACGATGCAGTGACAAAACAATTCAGTGGTAGACTACTTCTTGTTTTGTTGTTTTTCATCAGATGAAAATGTAATAAATAGCTTGTACTGTAACATTAGATGATAGATCCTGGCAATTTTAATAAGAGTCAAACACTTTTAAGTCCTTATATTTATTATTTATTCCTTTTATAAAAAATTATTGCTATTTTTATTGATTTGCAGTTAATATTTTCTAATGCTTTAGGTTCTCTATCTTCTCTATCAAATGCTGGGTTTTTTTTCTTCCTTGTGTAACTGAAGTTTTAGACCCCTTGAACTGCAGCTCTCCATTTTCCCTTCCCTCGGTCCCCTTGCAATTATTTTTCTAAGTTGTTTCTATGAAAGTGATTATTTTTAGATTCATCATATAAGTGGAATAATACTGTATTTATTATTCTGAGTCTGGCCTATTTCAGTAGCATAATAACATCCAGGTTCACCTGTCTTGTAGTATATGTCAGAATTTTCTTCCTTTTAAGGCTTACTAATATTCCTGTATGTGTACATACCATTATTCCACCATTCATCCGTCAGTGGATACTTGGGTTGTTTCTACCTTTTTAATTATTGTGACTAATGTTGTATTGAACATTGATTCCTAAGTATTTCATTTTTCCTGATGCTCTTGTGAAAGATGTAGAGTCCCAAATTTTTCTTTCAGTGAGTTTGTTATTTGTGTACTGGAATGCTATTGATTATTGAGTGCTGACTTTGTATTTTGCTGTGCTGTTGAATTTGGATCTTAATTTAATGAGTCTTTTGTGGAGTTTAGGGGTCTTCTATGTAGAGTATGATGTTATCAGCAAATAATGATAATTTAACTTTTTCCTTTTCTACCCATATTCCTTTTATTTCTTTCTCTCAGCTAATTGCTCTGGCTAACATTTCCAGAACTATTTTGAACAGGAGTCGTGATAATTTTCACCATGCACACATTTTTGAAGGTCCCAGTCTTTATTTAATATCTGACCCCCAAAAGGATAAAAAAAAAAAAAAGAAAAATAAAAGGAGGAAAGAGAGTGCTAGCCATTTAAGTCCCCTGGTAATTAGCTTTGGCCAGAGGACTACAACTTGTAACACTGGAGAGGGTAACACAGCCGCAGTCACAATGACCAGAGGAAGCAATGAATGGTGTGAGCACAAGATGTCATTACTGGCAAGGCAGAACTCATTTCACTAGCCACGAATCTCCTAAACTGTGTGCAAACTGCTCCAGAAATGTACAAACAGCTGCTTGTCGCAAGGCTGAGAGGTCTAGGATGGGTAGATGTTAAAGTAGTAAGAACAGAAATTGATCAAAATTAGCTGCAATTTAAGATCAAAATCTTTATCTGGAAGTTGCAGGTCTTCAGTAGACTTCGGAGTCCAAAACTTTGCATCAGACAGTTTTCTCCAGGGTCATTGTTGTCCAGGTGGGAAGTAGATTCCTAGTGTTTTCTAACCTTCTATCATATCCTTATTACTTTTATATACTAAAATAAATAACATAAATAGCAAATCTGTGTAAATAACTTTACTTCTCCAGAAAGAAATCAGAAAATGATGGTAAAGTGGTATTGTTTTAATGTTTTACCTTTCATGTTCGGCTTAGTGAAGACTGCTGGATTCTCGAATATGCTATCACATACTATCTGCAAATAATTGTTTTGCTGAAGCAGTTGGAGAAATTCTGGCCTTGCAACAGATTTATATTGGAAAATAGGAACGTTTTGATGGACATTTCAGACTATCAGGAAAACTTTTCTTTGAGTTGCACTAAACTTTGGTAGGTAATAAATTGTAAAGATTAATTGCAATATAGAATGTGAAATAGAGTTAATGAGCATTTCATTCTGTGGTAAACTAAAATCCATTGTTTGCTATTGCATTTCAATGGATTTTTATCCACACACAATTTGTGCTATCAAAATATTGGTTCCTTGAATTACTCAGCTATTCCAAATGTCAACAACTGTCAATATAAAGCATCAAATAATTGTGTTTGTTAATATCCCTTTCAATCTTATCAGAAATGTATTTAAGTACTATAAAGTTATTAAGCATCCCGTGGCAGGTAAGATTTTTTGAGATTAAGATTTTTGAGAAAATGTCTACCTAATATCTCACATAACTACGGTCTGAACAGTAGTCGTTCCTACACGTAAAATTGTGTTGCATAAAAGAAGCAGCTTGTTCGGCTCACACAACAGATGGCCACTCACATGCTTTCCATGCGACAACCTTCACAACTTACCATGTAGCAACAGTATTTTATGCTTACTCTTTTTCTCATTACACACTACTAAAAATGCACATAATTCATGTGTTATCCTTTAATAAAATTAAAAATTGTCACAGTTACATAAGTACATTCTTACGAAAAATAAGCTTTTTTTTTTTTTTTGTACTGTGTCAACACTTTACCTACTACTACAGTTTGGTAACATTGTTTCTATTTAAGCTAAATCTATCCATCCGTGACTACATTTGCACTATTGGTACAAATGTATATGCAGTGACAAAGTCAATTCTGACAAAGTCAGAATTGTTATTAGAAGTGTCTTACCCTCACAAAACATAGGAAAGTTTGTTGGGGACCCCAAGACAACACTGTAAAATTTGCTGTTTTCCAGCAATTTGGTGACTCTCTGTTTGATTATTATAAGCAAACCTCAACTGTACAGATAATGGTTTCACACAAGAGAACTAGATGAGATGTAGGATTTCATCACAAGGAATGTAGGCCACCACCACTGTAGCATGAATATATTGCTACTGATAAAACAAAATTACGACTAATGTCAGTTCTACTCTCACATACACAGAGAAAGATAAATATCCCCTAAATTGGTAGATCTCCACTTTGAAATCCACTGATGCATTTTCTTAATTTACTGGAAGACTTAAATTTTTAGCATAGTATTTCCTAATTTCTTGCATCTTCTTTGCAATCTGCTTTATACTAGCAGTGTAAGAAAATACAGCAGCAACTTTTAGCACTGCTTTGGCAAGGAAATTGGTTCACCTTTTGTAGTATTTTTTTTTTAGTAGTTAGAGGATGGGTGGTTGGTTTAATCATTGCTTAAATTATTCCACTAAGATTCTTCCAGCAGTGGAACTGGCAATAATTAAATCTATGTACATAACAAATCTTTCCACATTTGAGTTAATTCTCTTATCCTATCTCTATTGTAATGGTCACTTATACTTACTTCATCTGGGTTTTAATTACAGTACAGAACATACCTTGGGCATCAAAATTTATCAGTATGCATTGGCTAACTTCCTTCTGCCCATAATGTGAAATATAGATTTTTTTTTAAAATTCAGGCACAATAGAGAGATATCGGTGCAGTATGAACCAAGAACAGCTAAGTCAGTTGTTCTACTTTTAGTTTTCTGCCCTGCAGAAGAACTCGTATGTGAAATAATGGCTCTGAATAACCTTGCTAAAAGGAGTAGGACTTTGCAAAGCAGAGAAAAACAAGTGTTTAAAAGAATGATAGATATGATAGATTACTTACAAATGAGGTGAAAACTATGGTCTATCTCTTCACATGCGTGCCGTTTATGCATCCTTCTAAAGCCACCTTGCATCCAAATAGCCATTTCGCTCTTTCCTGCACATCCTCAGCTTGTTCCATATAATGGTGATGCTCCAGAGTACATGTTATTTCACTCTATCATTCTCTTTTGAGTAATCACCTTCCCCGAACTACTGTGTTGTGATAAAAAAGTATTCAAAAAGAAAGAAGTGATTCAAAAACAAAAAACTACTATCTGAGAAAGCACCAGTGATCATTTTCTAGGTTTAATCTGTCCCCCAAATCATCATAACTGGGCATTAGTATCATTAATAGGTTACAGTTTGTTTTTCAAAAGGGAGTAAGTTATACCATATATAATATGCTGTCATAAATTTGTGGCAATGATCTAGTGTTTTACTAATAAACACTCAGGTGTGGGGTTTATTCCCTAATGATACATTAACATATTCTTTAATCAAGTACTCTCATTTTCTTGTAGATAACATGGACTTTTAAAATATTGCCTTAAACAAATTTTGATTATTCAGAAATAATAATCTACCAATGATTATTTTGTACATTCAGATAACATAACAAAGTGAAATTGAGGAAAATTAGGTCACTTTTAATATTTTTCAAGGCTTTAGCCATTTGGATTCTTCTCTTGTATGTATGTGCTACAACACTGATATGTTTTTGGTCTTTTTAGAGATACAATTATCCCTCTTTTGGGAGGGTGCTGGGGGTCAAACTGAGGGCCTTGCACTTGCATGCTTATCACTTTTAGGTAAAGGTCAGATGATAAAGAAGATATGAAATTGTAGTTTGATACTGATTCTGTACTGGGACTCATAAGGGAAGGGCTCCCAACATGACACCGAATTGATCCGTTTTGGAAGAACTCTTTTTAATAGGTTTGTCTTGCGATGTGTAACTCATGTGTGCAGGGCCAATTTATTGTAGTGTTTTCCAAATAGCCAAATTGTTCCATGAGTTGTCTATTCCACAACGAGGATGGTAGGAGAATGCCCATGAGGAAATTTGTCATTCTTCACAGGTACATCCAGTAATAGACTGTGCATTAGAATAACTGCTAATAACAGTGCCGATACAGTAATAATCATCTTAGTAATCTTCCTATTTAACACAGTTGAGCAAAAATGGATTAGCAATTTAATGGATTGGCATGTGTTTGTATAATTTCTGCTCTATATAGTTCCTTCAATACTTTCTCTATTTTTTATTTCTGTTATATTATTCTATGAGGTAATTCCTTATGACTTTCATTATATGTGTTTCTCATTCAGTTCAAAGCCTCTAATAAATAGTCTCTCATCTTTGTAATTTTTTTAAGCCTTATTGCCTAATTTGTACATTTCATATTTATTTTAGATATATGGATTTATACTGAAGATATATTAAATTGAAAAAGATAATGAGATCAGCCATATCAAGGATTTTCAGTATTTATGATTTGAAATTAAGGCTAGAGTGAAACCTTGCTTTATAAAATCATTCTGTGGGAAATGTTTTAGCTGATTTTAATCAAATCTACAGAAGGAAAAAGAAATGCTATACTACAGACTGGAAGAAAATACATGTATCATCTCAGACAGCTAGGTTTTCTCCTTTATATCCAAGACATTTTGGTTTTGCTTTGTTTTTTATTTTTAATTTTATGCAGTTCTTGAAAATCTGAGATAAAGTTATTTTAATTTTAGCTCTCCATATGTAAACTAGATATCCCCAGCAGTCTCAGTAGTAAATAAATTTTGGGAAAATGTGTAAGGAGTATACCTAATTAAAACTCTGAAAAGTTTTATTATCTGCCATATTTTGTGGTCTAATTCACAGGGATATGAATCGTAAGTGTAATTCATAGAACTCTAAAATGAGTATTGTCTTTAGCTTTTCATAATGAATTTAAACACAGATTTCAAAATCTTTATGACTTCAATATGGCAAGATGGCCTTGATATACTTGGATAGGATTTTGCTATGAGTAAATATGGCCAAAGACAGAGCATCTACCCAAAGCGTCCACTGACCATGAAGATGCATTATAATGGACTATTAAGAGTACAACTGAAACCTTTAACAATCTAGGCTGTATAATTAATTGCATATCTGTGTATCATTTGCCTGCTCTTCAAATATCAACAATGGCTTGGCCACTTTTTCTTCGATGTGTCTAGAAGTTACTTGAGTCCTCACCCCATAAATAAATTATATCTTCCTTATGAGCACAGGGAAATTTAAATCTAAATGCATAGATGTTACAGTCTCTTTACTTATATTTTCCAAGCCAAGTGATAACTGCTATCATGTGCAGTCTGAACCTAAAGAACCAACTGACTAGAAAGGTAAGAACAGTAACTCTGACACTACACACCAACTGCCAGTTGTATGACTTGTATCATGTTATTTTTAGTAGTTTCTACACATGGTGATGAGAACAATGACTCTAGCCACAGAGTGTTACTGTAAGAGACGGATGATTTGATAAGTATATTCTTTTCAATCCCCAGAATAGTGCCAAATACATAGTACGAACTTTATTATACTAATGTTATCATTCTTTCTCTTCAACTGAAAACAATGAGCATTGTACTTTTTCCTAGATTTTTCCAAAAATCAATTGATACAACACGCAGTGGGGCAGGAAGAAGGTAAAAGGGATTTCACAAGACACATCAACAGAGCAAACGTGTAAGAGAAGCTAAAGATTATCCAGCTTTGGTCTGAGAAGCCTCTTGGCTACTCCTACTTCATGTATTTCTTAAAGATCTGCTCCTGGCCTTGGTTCCAACCTTTCTCCACGTTGTGTGCTCTCCCTGTAATCTATCCTTATCTCATTATCCCCTGCTCTCTGGAAACTCAATTTATTCTTCATATCATATTAAAAGATCAATTAACTTTCATAGTATCACTTTTTTCACTTCTGGACCATGCCCTGCTGCCTATATTTTTCAATTAAAAAGCTACCCTACTATTTCAAAAACTAAAGGCGATTTTCTCCTCAAAAGTAACTGAACACATGCTCTTCACTGTTACATAGATTCGAACATAGCTGTTGTTGACTAATATGCTGTGATCCAGGACGGATGCTTCTGCTGTGTGACACAGATGAGGACAAGCGAGCTCAACCACCAACTTTGAGAAAGCACTTTTGAGTTTTAAGCCATTGTGTTTCTATGGCAGAAAAATTAACGGGTATACCCAGATTCAAAGTTCACCTATGCTGTTTCCTATTGATGAAAATGTGGAAGAGTCATTTAATATCTGTATATCTGAGTTTCTCTACTGTAAAATGGATGATAATACTGGTATTAGGAATGTGACAAGATCAAGTAAGATTGAATATAAGCGGTGCTTTAGCCCAACGCCCAGATAAGGAATGGCTTCCATTTTGGAAACTCTTAATAATCAGCTGTCGCCTCATGTTTTTCCCTAACCACATTCTTAGTTATGAGCACGGTCATCAACTCTTCCACAAGACATTCAAAAATGTGACCTTTAACTTAAAAAATAATAGTATATATTTTATTTTTTTCCAGCAAAAAAATGAATGAGAGTACATTAATAAATAATAGATAAATAACAAACAGACACAAAGAAACTTAAGGGCAGAATACAAGTATAAAATTCATTAAGTTTCGTTTAACAGGAAATTTGGATTCTTTCTATTTCTATTCGACTTCCCCATTTTGCATAAGTTTTTTCAACCGAAATACATTTTCACTTCTGTGCACTGTAAAAACTTTCCAGTGTTCTATTCCTGTCTCATTTAAATCTTTGTGCCCTGTATGCTTTTCTTGACAATTGAAAGATATCAATATTTATAGTTTAAGGTCCGTTCTAAATACTTGAAAAATGAAACATTCAGGGAAGGAAACTATATTTAGTTTTGCAGTCAAGTGAATATAGTTAGGTTTTTATTTACACAAATATATAACATGGAATTTGAAATAAATCTTTTTCAAATGTTACTATTTGAAGTTCTAATAATGTCTGACATGCTTTACTGTTATGAATAGTAGAAGGATCATTTATTTTGGAGTAATAACATTCATAATAGAGTTTGTGATTAATGACAGCATTGCTATAATGATCTCATACATAAGGATGGTATCTTTTAGTGCCCTCGGGCGTCTATAGATTGTACAATCCTTAAGTAATATTTTCAGTTTCTACTTCGGGTACTAATACATGGCAATCTTCCAAGTCCTTACCATGGCTTTTAGAGTAAAAGTTAAATTTCCCACTAGCTGTACAATAGAGGACTTTATGCACCTCCTCCATAATACAAAACTGTTTGATAGAAGCAGTTGCCAGCCAAAGGTAGATTCGCTTAACCCCAGCTGCCTCCTAATGTCTAGGTTAACTTCAGGGCTTGTCCACATTGGTGAAGCACCAACTAGACTGTGTGACTCCTGGTCTGTGATGTTTAGGCTGGAATTTGCTGCTACTGAGTATGAGGAAGAACTGAAGAACCTAGGCAATGATTGAAGCTTCACAGAACTAGAAAAAACAGTAATAAAATTCATATGGAACCAGAAAAGATCCAGAATAGCAAAAACAATCTTAGGCAACAAAAGCAAACCAGGAGGTAGCACCATCCCAGACTTAAAATTATAATCCAAAGCTACTGTGATAAAAGCATCATGGTACCGATAAAAATATAGACACAAGGATCAATGGAGTGGAGTAGAAGATGCAGAAACAACCCCGAACACATTCAGCTACTGATCTTTGACAAAAGTGCCAAAAAAAAAAAAAATACCCTGGAGGAAAGACAGCCTCTTTAATAAATGGTGCTGGTAACACTGGCTGTCCACATGCAGATAATTGAATCAAGACCCAATTCCCTCACCATGTAATAAAGTGAAATAAAAGTGGATCTAAGAACTAAGTGTTAAATCAGAGCAATAAATCTGCTGGAAGATAAAATAGGTAAAACTCCAGAAGTCATAGGCATAGGCAAGGACTTTCTGAGCAGAACCCAGTTGCAGAGGAAATAGTACCAATAATCAACAAATGGGATCATATCAAACTAAAAATATTCTACACCGCAAAAGAAACAAGCAACAGAGTGAAAAGACAACCTACAGAAAGGGAAAAAAAATTTCCAGCTATTCCTCAGACAGAGCATTCATATCTAGAATATATACAGAACTCAAAAAAATTAGACCCCACAAATAAAAGATCCAATCAAAAATGGATAAATGAAATGAATAGACACTTCATATAGTATAAATGGCCAGTAAATATATGAGAAAATGTTCAAAATCACTGGTCACTAGAGAAATGCAAATTAAAAAGAAACAGATTTCATCTTACCCTAGAAAGAACGGCTATCATCAAAAAATCAAAGTTTTTAAAATGATGCTCATGCAGCTGTATGGGGGAAAGGATCCCTTCTACACTGTTGATGGGAATGTAAACTGATACAAGCCCTATGGGAATCAGTATGGAGAGTCCTCAAAAAACTAAAACTAGAAATTACATTTGACCTCAGTTATTTTCTTTCTAGGTATCCTCCCAAAAGAATAAAAGCGGTGATACTGTGCATACCCATATTATAGCAGGACAATTCATAATAACTAAATCTTGGAAGCAGCCTTATGTCATCCATCATCCATCCACAATGGAGTACTACTCCGTCATAAAGCAAGATAAACTTGAGTCATTTGCAAGAAAATAGATACACCTTGAGACCATAATGTTAGATAAAATAATTCAGACACGCAAGCTTAAATACCACATGGTTTTTCTTATTTGAGAAAACTAGAGGAAAAATAAAGAGCAAAATAAATGACAGATAACAGGCAGCAAGGAGATAGGTCTTTCTCAAAAGGAAAGGGGATCAGAAGATGGAGAGAGGGGGAAGGATGTGAAGGGACGGAGGATGAGGAAAGCAATTAAAGTGTGTTAATGTGTTATGTACATGTGCGAACTCCACATAAGAAATACTAACATTATGTACTGTAAAAATGTACTAATAAAAAACTTTAAAAGTAAAAAACGTTTTAGAAAGTTTAGAAAAATTGTTTCCAGAGCACTCACTCAAAAGATTAAGATACAGTGGGAGGGCCACATAGACCCATCCAGATGTATCAGGGAACTATAAGAACTAAGCTGAACCAAAGATTAAATCAAGAGTTACTCCATTTCCTCCAAGAATATTGTTCAGATCACCTCAGGTAACTGTCATGGAGTTGAGAAATGCGTAAAGAATGAAAAACAATTTTTCATGAAAAATATTTAAAACCAACTTGAAATTATGCCCAAGAGAAAACATTGTGTATTATTAGAAACACAGATCGGACTAAATGCAAATGAATTAATGCTTCCTAATGTTGATGGAAGTGTATTGTCAGGAAAATGAGGCCAGTCGGGAAGGACACGGAAGCTTCACGCCAAAGACGGTCTAATCAGGGAACTCTATCGTGCTAAGGCAGAAGCACCTCGATTGATCAATCAGCCACTTTTCGTGGTGGCTACGCAGCATGGAGCAGTCACACTGCCCCAGTTCTCTTTATCCTGAGGAGGAAGGAGAATCTTGCCCTTTAACTGCACCTCTCAGAACCGTAAGGAGCACTGCCAGACCCTGGAAGAGACTCTGGATGTCACCCGGAAACTGCTGGGTTCAGGCTAGGAGCAGCGACTGGGCAATACTGGTGCTGCCTGTCGTGAGAAGGAGCTGGGTGTGCTCACTAGTGGAGAAAGAGCTGTGTGTTTGTGTTTAGTGGCTGGAGGAGCAGCTGAAGGGAGCCTTTGCTGGCATCCCTCAGAGGCAGCAGCTGGCTAGGGACAACCTTTCCCATCCACCTTGCATCCAGGTCAGAGGTCAGAAAACTACTACAGGGACAAGCTAAATTCAGCTTGGTACCTATTTTACAAGGCATGGGAATAAGGATTTTTTACATTTTTAAATGGATGGAAGAAAATAAAAATAAGAGTAATATTTTGTGACATCTGAAAGTTTTACGAAATTCTAATTTAGGTGTCCATAATTAAAGTTTTACTGGAACACAGCCATACCCAATCATTTACATATTACCTATGGCTGCTTTCAGGCTACAACCACAAGGTTGAATATTTGTGACACAAATGTGTGACCCACAAAGAGTAATAGGTTTGCGATCTGGCTCTTTATAGAAAAAGTTTGTCAATCTCTTGCATAAATAATACAACTGAAGTAGTTCTCACCAATGAAATATGAAGAGGTATGAATTATGTCACTTACTAACCGAAATGTACAAGAGATGTGTGTTCCTTTCACATTTTCTCCCTCTTGTTTTTCTTCATGTTCTGGCTGGAGGAAGAAAACTGACTCTGAGACCCTAGTGAAAGATGGAGCTAAAAGACGGAAAGATCCTAAGACCCTGAATTACTGCCTGCAGAAACCCCGCCCCTCACCGATTGGATAGGGACACTAGCATCAGCCTGTGGTGTAAGCTAAAATGAACAGCAGCATTGGCGTGCTGAAATGTGGCTCATGGTTCTATGAGTGAGGATTGTGCACGCTCTCACAGGCTGCTTACTGTTGCACTTCCCTCCGTTCAGGATCTCTCCCTTTAACTTTGAACACATTCATTCATCTGCTTCCATCGTGTTCCTTCAACTTCTGTCTTGTCACTCCGTCTTCTCCACATCCAGCTATTCATTCCTTAATTGAATGACACTAACTCCTGCTATGTTTTGGATATTGAAATGAATAGAGAAGAGTTCTGCATTCAAGAACTCGCAGCGTGCTAAAGGGAGAACACATAAACAGATGGTTATAATGAAAGCAGCAATTGCAATGACATAAATACTTCCTATAAGAATACCTGCAATTGATGGAAAGATAGCAACAGACATAACAAAAGTTATTTAGTGCAGGTGCTGGATAGGGCTTCTGAGTACAAAGTCACTGGTGCTGGGCTCAGTCCCGGGCAGAGACAACCTCTTTGGCCTATGACTCCAAGAGGGTATCCAGCTACAACACATACTGCTTGGTGTGCTAGAGAGTCTCTTCAGCTCCATAAACTTTTATTACTGTATTCAGTCCTCTCTCCATTTCGCTATGACTCTGGCAATTTGGCTGCAAGCTCACCAAATATATGTGCCTGGCAATAACCCTAAAAGAGTCTATGTATGTGCTTATTGAGAAACCATATAAATCAAAAGTCATAGTTCTAAGAAACCTGTCTAACGACAGCTCAAAAGGATGTCAGACATTCCCAGGGTTTGTCTCTCAAAAATGCACTCAGTAAACACCTGTCGACCTCTTGTTACTAATTGGCTCCAAGATGTAAAAGCATACAAAATAGGCCTTCTCTGTCCACCAGGAAGGACACTCTGGCAGTCACTTTAAGGAGTGGACTTGGGAGAAGGAAAACACCTGAGCGCAGACCAAGGCAGTCATACCAGAGTCAGATACTGTGCCTGGTCTTCCCCTTGTGGAGTCTGAAACTGGGGAGTATGAGAGGTTTCCCCACCACCCTGAGAAACTGGCGGATAACCATCCTTTCCCATAGTTGTGCAAGGATAGGACGAGATAGCATAAAATAAAAGACAATAGTCACTTCTTAAAGATTTATAAATATAAAAGATATTTTAGGTTGTTCAGAAGAGAGTAACTCAGCCCATAAAAGATTGGGCATCATAATATATATAAAGGAAGAAATATCTCAACTGGATTCTAAAGCAAGAACTCACCATGAGCATTATATAATGGCATATTTGTCATAGTTAGAACCTAAAACATAAGCCAAGAAGTTATAAGCTAAGTCTGAAAATGTAAGCCCAGAGCAGATAATGGAGGCTTGGTGGGTTAGAGTACTTGGAGCTACTAATAACCTGGGCTAATGTTAAAATAAGCATTTTAGACAGAGCAGCTGGCCCATACTGTGCAGATGTGGAACAAAAAGGTAAAGAAATGAGACTGGAATTAGAATAAAACAGGAGGATTTTCAACTAACCCAAGCAAAAGGAATTCCTGAAACAGGACAGTGTTTGGCAGAAATAGAGGCGTGACGATGCATCTGCTACTTGGAAAGGAAGATGGCTAGATTCAACTGCTGAGTTCCTCACAGATGAAGGATGAAAAGAAGACAAGAGTGGCTCCAAGAATGTTTGCTGCAGTTTCTGGGGTAAAGTGGATTATATAATCAGGTATCAACCAAAAAGGAACAGATTTTGAAGGTATCTCAGCCCGGGTCTTTCAGGTGCTACTATTTAGAAAACCCAATCACGGGTGGCACAAAAGCAAGAAAAGGACAAGGAAGGAGAGAGGGTGGAGCATGTCAGATACTGCTTGGCATCTCCGAGACTCATGTAAGTTGGACTGATGATTCCAGCTCTCTGGACTCTTGGTCAAGGCCACAGAAATGATGCCGTCTGTGACCGTCATCCAGAGAGAGGAGAAAAGGGGAGTGAGCACGGGGCAGTGAGGGCTGGGAGGGTGCCCCAGATCTCTAAGACAGGGAGACTATAGTAGCCTCCAGTGATATGCATGTGCGTCTAATGTGGATGGGAGTAAAAATTTCCATTTCAGAATGCAGAATTTGAAATCTTGTGTGAATAAGCTTCTACATAGATATGTCCAGCAGACAAATTTATATAAGGGAGTTTGTGAATTGTAGCAATGATAAAAGTTAAAAATACATATTTGGAGATATTAAAGTAGCAGATCAAAGCGTGAAATGTACAAAGACACCGAGGAAAGTGAGACCAGCAAGAAGCCAAGTCCAAAGACATGAGCATCGTTGCATTCACTGTACAGTTGTCAGTCGAGGAAGCACAGGCAGATGGCAGGTCACCTGCTGCCTGCACACACGTCTCATTGCAGCAGAGTCTCATAGCTCAGTGACCGCAGGGTCTCTACCAGGGTTTTCTTTACCGACACCGTTGTGTAATTCATCACTCTCATTTAAAGATGCGCGAATGTACTGATCTAGCCAAGGTTTCAGAAATTTGCGTCAGGACCCCTGCTAAGTGACTGGGAATCATGTTGGACTTTCCAGAGTTGGCTGTCGACTCTGTGGAATGATTGCACCCCACCAATGGAGACTTCAGAAGTTCACGAGACACCAACCCCTGACAGTGTGAAAATTTTCCAGGTTCTGCTGTTAACCACGATACATGTTTGCCAAGATCTGGAGGACAGTCAAACATCGAGTTAGACAGTGTCGGGATGTCACCGTGGTGACTGAGTTCGGAATTTTGAAGTCATGTGCTCACCCTGGTGTCAGGCGGCCTCCTGACGGCTGAGAAGGGCCCGACCCTCCACTGTGCTCAGGTGTACGAAGACAAGAGCTTCCCAAGGCAGTCCACTTGTGAGCTGCCGCGATCAGCACACTGAGATGTGGACTGTTCTCGCCCTCACTGGTCAGCAGGAACACACAACATTCTGCCTTCCTCATTACACCGTATGCACATTTTAAACTCAGCTTTGCATTCTAGGAATTCTCACTGGAAGATTTAGATAATAAAATTCCAAAAGTTAAATACGGCATACTTTTAATATTTAGGAAAAGATTTATATGTGAGAAAGTAAAGATATGCAGAAATTTGAGAAGATGGTTGTCATTTTCTGAGTGATCTGTGCATTGTTTTGTGACTAATGCTGAAGAATAATTGACTCTTGCCTCTTTGGCTGACGCTGCAAGAGTAACTAAATCAGTGACGGGATCATGGCAAATGGAGTAGAAAGTATCTTCAATGCTACTTTTCACACATACAGTCCTGATTTACAATAAATAAGTAAGCTTTGTTGGTAACAGTGGAAACAAAGTTGATATCTTTGTTCTTCATATATAAATTATTCACAGCTCATCAAGGCTCCCACTATTTTTCGGTTTGTGCTGGCAAGGCCCTTTGACTTACGGTCATTATTGTAGCTGACCGGGTGACTACAAAAACCACAGACAACTAAGCAAAACGCATATTTTAAACAAAGCAAGTACTAAATGTGTCAAATTGAGTGCATATTATGTCTTATTCCCTAAAAGAATAAAGTGATAATATTGAAAATATTAGATTTTCTTTTGTATTTATCTTGAGTCAGCATATTAAAGAAAACCTACCTTGACAATGTGAGAGACAAAGATTCAAGACCCTGCTTTCCAATTCAAATTATCTTATTCATACATCTTTTCCTTTTTTGAAGACTCTGAAATACCCATGCAAAGTAAGATGGATGAAAGTGGCCCAATATTTTGTTTTTGTTTTGTTTTGTTTTGATTTTTGGGTTTTTTTTTTAATTTTTATTTTTTTGAGTTCAGGCTGGACTTGAACTCATCATCTAGCCCAGACTGACCTCAAACTAGTAGCAACCCTCCTTCCTCAGCCTCCCAAGTGCTGGAATTACAAGCATGCACCACCATGCCCAGCAAAGGTGGTCCAGTTTTAACAACATCATTGCCTCTGTGAAATGTAAATAAATCACTTCCTTTTGGTGTAACTTTTCTGATGCAAACTAGGTTTACAATACTTGCATGACTCTGTAATAACATCGCCATAGAAGATAACTGATAGAAAAATGACAAACACTGTACATTTTGCCTATTTGTTAAGAGACTGTGTTAAGAATCTTCCAACATTCGTAGTTCAAGCCATTTCAATTCTATATCAGTTTCTGGATAACACACTTTTTTTGAAGTCCCACAAGGTTCTTTTCAACATTTTCCACTATCGCAGGGCTTCAGGTGGGATAGTGCTCCAGCTGGGACAACAGAGATACTGCTGGGCTCTGGTGGGATATATGGGCCTTGAATCTCACTTTGGGAAGAAAATTTGTATTTATTGAAAGCCCACTATATTGTCAGCTCTGTGCTGAGTACTTTATTTCACATTGAAATGTTATTTATGGAATATTCTATTATTCGCCCATTTTACAGGTGGAATAACTGAGACAGGAGACATGTAAAAACACATCCTCAAGCACACCGTCGTTAGGAGGCAGATTGAGTACAGCCTTCTGCTTACCGGCTCTTCCTAAAAGCCCAGAGAACACAAACTTGCACTGCTGTCCAGTAGGCAGATAGTCATGCATCCCTCCACTCTCCTCTTTATTCTCTGTAAAGCGCTCACTAGGGATGTACGAGATCGTACTCCAGGCTCCGAGCTAACTGACCTCCCTGCTATCACAGAGCTAATACTCTAAGAAAAAAGATAAGCAACAGTAGGATACATGATGAACTATGCTGTCAAACTACGGGACATGAGGATACTAAAAACTTAAATAAGGAAGCAGAGAACACTGACTTTTATTTCCCTTGAAGAGCTGGTGCTGGAGTAGACACGGGAATCATCTGAGAGATCTGACCAGGAAAATATTCCAGGAATGATACTTAAGGTAAAGAAACAAGCCAAAATGAGAGCACTGGAATGAGAATGAAGTTAGTGTTTTCCAGAAACCCCGTCACTGGATCCGAAAAGGAAAGCGTGGTAGAGTATGAGGTCAGAGTTTCCTGGGGAATGGAGTAGTCCATACTGAAGACTTTAAATTGCCATTTAACTGGGACTCGGAAGTAATTAGAGTCATGAATGGTGATAAGACATGATCATCATACACATAATATACTGCTGTGTGGTATACAGACAGTAAGGGAGAAGAGTGAAATCAGGGAAATAGTTTAAGAGGACCGTTGAATGTAGAAGCAGTGCATTTCCAGAGGGACTGATTTCAATGGAGGGAATTGCAAGAAGTTTTCCCTTTCTAGCGCCAGCTCAGGATGACAATGTTGTAACCTAGAACAGTATTCCAGTGACAAAATACCCCAAAGGTTACTGGTGTGAAACGCTAATTTATTACAGTTATTCATTCTGTGGGTCAGATACTCTAACAGGACGTGCAGGGATGGCTGGTTCATCTGCAGAGATGCAGCTAGAAAGCGTGAAGGCTAGAAGCGGGAGCCCAAAGGTGTATTCACTTGTAGTTCAGAGATCGAGTCTAAGTTCAGTTTAAATTATTCATTAGATTAAAAGTAATACCTACTCTGAGTATCAAGTGGTTTTATTCGATTTCACCAGTAATGGGGCTTTATCTTCACTTTCTTTTGAGTACTGGACTTCTGTGGAAATTTATAAAATACTGGCTCTTATTTGGAAAAATCAGATACAAAAAAGATAGCTCAACTCAGAATTGCTGCTTGAGTATCAGTGTTAAACCCAATTCCATAATCTGCCACTCAGAATGATTACTAGATTCTTATAACCAAAATCATGGCATGGAGGTGAATAACTCCAGTCTCAAATTTTCCATCCACTGGCTGATCAAAATAAATTGGCAGGCCAATTTACGTGATAGGTTCATTTACTCCACATTTCTCAGTGGTGTTTACAGAAATGCATGATTGTGTGCCAGCCCGGACATCAGGATAGAAGCGTGCCCATGCCATCATCTGCAGTCACAGCAGATTCGCCCTTTCATCTCCCTGCTTTCCCGTCCCGTCAACAAGTTCCCTCGCTTGCATCTCCTAACATAACTCAAAACTCCCTCCCGCGGTCCTTACTGAAGGCCAGCGCCCTTGCTCAGGATTGTTGCACAAAACCTTCAATCAATCTTTTTGCCTTCTATATTTTCCATCCTGAGTTCCTCTTTCTTCTTCATTGCTGTTAGAGTACTGAACTAAACTGAAAATCATGCCATATAAGAACAACAAATCATGTGAATAATCTAAATTATTCATAGGATGGCTTATTATGTCTTTTATGATCGACCCACGGACTAGAAAATGATGAGCTGTTGCCCTAGTCTATACGGAATTATGATAGTAGCTTAAAAAGTGTTTGGCTGGATAATCAATGTGTTTGACTTCAAAGTATCAAGCTGACTTTTCTTACTGCTTTACCAGTGAGTGCTTGCATGTATTGTAGGTTTAAAAGATTTCTCAGTCTTCAGGATAAATACTTGCATATCCTGAAATGGCTAAATTTATGGATTTTGTTAAATAATTCAAATATAATAGTGTAAATGACAGAATCCATTTCTCAAAAAAAATTTGAATGTGCTTTTAAAATATATGAGAATGAAAATCTTGTCTTCTGTATTGGACTTCACCCACCTTGAGTGGGTGAATCTAACAAAATCCATGTGATCACTCACCTTTGAGGTGATTTTTAACTAGTGAGGTTCTTTATGGTGAGGTTCTCTAGTTTTTGAAGGATGCCTTAAAGATAGGATTTAAATAATCATACAAAAGCCTTCTGATTAGAGCTTAACTGAATATAGCCATAGCAAAACCAATTAAAAGACTGCAGTGTCCAGAAACTAAGTAAGCCAGTATTGTTTATTTTGTAAATTTTAGGGCAGAATGCTTTACACAGTTCCACAGCAGAAACGTGCATTGTCCTTCATGAGACCTTGATTGCAAGTTAATGGCAACATTCCTACTCTCTGCTGCAGTTGGTCACTAAAGACAGATACTTTTACCAACAAAAGAAACATTCATTTCCAAAAACTGCGTATAAATATTTTACACAGTTACCTAATTTTCTCAAAGTTTCAATTGATTATAAATAGTTTATGGGCTTTTTTTCCTTCTTTTTTGTATCTGAAACCTGCAGAACTCTTTAATGAAATCTTGCTCAAGGCTTCTTCAGCGAGCCAGACCTAATGTGCAGTGCCGCAGTGCCCCCTAGCGCTGGAGGGCTGCACAAAGTGACGTTGTCTCGCCCTTTTATTTGGTTAGAAGCTGATGAATGTGCGCAGGTACCGTTTCCTGCAAAGAGAGAATAATGCCGCGATAACAGAAGAATCGTAGGGACTTTTTCATTCTACGTGCCTTTCTATAGACCTTTGGGATACAGGGTTGATTACAAATAGCGTTATCTGTATGGTTTACAGTAGAAATTTCCTTTGAGTAGGTAGGTGGTTCAGATCTTTTCCTCATTCAAAATTTCGAATGAAGCCCCACACCTACAAAGATGACTCGCCTGGTCTTACACATTTATAATGTATGTACATTTCAGAAGTCGTAGACATAATTGAATTTTTAAGCTGGTAAATACCTAGAGATCATTAGAACAACGTAACTCCATTCCACATGTGGGTAAAGCTAAGTTACCCACCGAGACTCCAGTCACACATCAGACAATGTGATTCACAATGGATCCAAAGGAATACGCTTAGCATGAACACAACCAGAAATGACACTGTTAAGTATATACTAAGGAAGCAATTATTCATTTCCATAAGGATATGCATACTGCTAATTTCTTTACTATATATTGTTCCCTGTTTCAGAATAAGCCCGTAGAACATTTCTACAAGTGTGTAACATCATTTAAAATAGAGTAAACTTTAAAGGTGATGGAGCAGCAATGAAATTTGTATATAACTTCCAATCTAAAAAGCATATCAAATCGGAAAAAAAATTGCAAATCTTCTTTTTGCCTGAATTTTGCTGTGTCTCAGGTGTCATTCCCTAGTTTCTACAGACCTGAAGAAATTTAAAAACTCAAAGCAAATCAAAGCCTAACCCATTTTTTTTTTCAGGTGCTGGGGATCGAACTCAGAGCCTTGCACTTGCTAGGCATACACTGTACCACCGAGCTAAATCGGCAATCCTACAAGAACTTTTTATTCATTAATATAATACAATTGTAGCATATACCGAAACATATGACTCTTCAGCACTGATATAGGAATACAAACCATGTAGAAAACATGAATAAAGAGAAAAATGTGGAGAAAAAAATAACAAAAAAAACCCACACATCTCTTCTCAGGATGATCAAAGAAAGTAATTTGAATCCAGTAAAATAATAATAATTCTTCAGCATTCTTATTCCTAAGGACCAAATAAGAGTTTGGAAAATGAACAACCGACTGATGCTTACACCTCTGAGTCTTTCCTGTTAACACAGGAAGTCAGACACCCCGAGCTTGGCCACGGGCGGAGGGCCGGTCCCCCGCTATCCGTCCTCAGGTTCCGGCCAGCATTTGCCCCTGCCCGACAGGCAGAGAAGGTACCTCTGGAGAGGAGTAAGAGGGAGCTCTAGTGAATAGAAATTTGGTAATGGCCTTTCCCCCTCGACTTTATGAATCTTTGGGGAAGAAAAAAAGAGATATATTTGTTTTGGCTTCAGGCTGATGTAAGCTTCATGCTTGTGTTAAAATACTCTTTTACTCCGTGGGACCCCACAGTGTGTGTATCACAAATATTCTTTTTGAGAGCAACACTAGCTTTTGTATAGCATCTCGAGTTATTAATGCTTTTTTTATTTAGCGTGTTTATTTAAAGCAAAACTAATAGATGCAATTGAGGTCATAAAAAGTGCTGGATTTTAAAAAATGTTTTAATTTACCAAAAGCACAAGTATGAGGCTTTAAGTACAAGTTAGTAATAAAAACTAAGAGGCAAATACAAAGAGTTGAAAGATGGCAGCAAACTGCTCACTTGTTTTTACAGCAGCAAATATTTGTTAGTAAAGATTTTGGCCTGCTGAACTATATTAACAATTCCGACACTGTAGAAAACTGGACATTACTGACAGACTGGTAGATTGACTCGTGTGTGTGTGTGTGTGTGTGTGTGTGTGTGTGTGTGTGGTGCTGGGGGTCAAAATTAGGGCCCCTTGCATGCTAGGCAAGTGCTGTAACACTGAGCTATGCCCAGAGTCCCAGGGCATTATTAAAAAACAACCACAGAGCATGTAACCAAAGGTATCTGAAATTACCAAGAAAATTTTGAACTTTAGGCCATGAAATATTTGAATGGTGTACCTTAGAGGGAAAGAGTTCAAAGTTGTAACTTAAAAAAAAATTCATTATTTTCCGTGCATTGCTCCTAATGAGATTTCTTATTAAAATGAAGGCCCAAAGATTCTAAAACTCTGAGGTTCAATTAGTTTACACAAAATTAAAAAGCAGAATGTTCTTGTAAAATATATCTTTCAAATAAGAATGAGTAACTTTATTGCCAAAACATCTTAAAAACATTATTAGAAAATATTATTAATGTATTATCTTTACATTTTATCCCCAAAAGCTCAATACAATAAGTTGTAAATGACAGACACCAGCTAAAGGGACACTTACCAGTTATACACTAAGCTTTTCACCTGATTCAGATCTTTAACAGATCTTTAACAGGTAGTCATTCCACTACTGCTTAAAGCCTTCCCACGGAATTGATTTATGCTGAAATTTCCAAATATAGCTTCTTGATTTAGCATAGTTGTTTTCCATATGTCAATTTTTAAATTTCTTGAAGACAATTAGGCCTATACTAAATATTTTCAAACCTCTATCATCAAATAATATGATTTCTGAATGTTCTAATCTTCTTTTGTAAGTTTATCATATTCAGTTCAGCCCCAGAACCCAACTTTTTCAAATGTTACCTGAAAAGTATAGATACGACTATTAGTTGCTCAGAATTCAGTCTGATATTGCATTAGAATTTTTTAATTTTTCTAAGCACTTTTTTCTCCATTATCTTTGATTATTTAAATATTTCTATAGTTATATTTTACATTCTTTTAGTACCCTCCGATGAATCTGACAAACATAGTTTATGGTATAAACTCTTCATATGGTGACTCATTCTCCTTGAAAGGTAAGAGTTGTATAATTATATTTTCTTTCTGGAATTTATTAATGGGGTCTTATCTACCCAACTACCAAGAAGCATCTAAAGCTGAGTTAGACTGTTTTGAGTTATATTCATATAAATGACCCTGAATTCTCACAGAGGGTATTGTATTCAGCTGTCCTGAGGAAATTGAAACAGTGTGTTTCATGAAGATATTTTTGAACATTTTTTGACTTTTATTTGGGAAAGGCATGCATTAGGAAAGAGCATATGTTCTCTGCAATACAGGAATGACTTCCATAAGTCTTAAATGTTCTATGTGTGGATGACAGGAGTTCTGGACAATTTGTATGACAGGCATTAATAGGCATCAACTACAGTCATAGAAATATTTCATAAATGCTACAATTGCCACTATTCTGCTGATTTACATAAATCCAGAGAAAAACTGCATCAGTAAATTAGCTGTCATCTAATTTCAGTAGTATTATTTTTCACTTGATTTATGGTATTTTTGATGTTTTGCAAAATATTTTCAAAATTAATTCTATTTTTAGATGGGTGATATTAATCCATTCTAATAATTTCATTTCAGTGAATTCTCCTTCATGGCTTCAATTTAAGTTCAAAGTAGCAGCCTCCCTCATTGCGTCTAGATTCATTTAGTAATTATAACCAATTATGTGATTTAGATTGAAGTAAGGTACTTTTTTGGATAGCTTGCAATTGAACCATGATACAATGCATTTTTGGTAAAATTTTAATAAGCGGATAGAGATGAGTGTAAGGGTAATAAGAGAGTTTCCAATTTTTAAGCCATTTATGCAGGGAAATAGAAAAGAGTGAAGATGGCTTTCCAAGAATACAGCTGACCCGTGTCCAGCTACAGGAAGTTTTTCAAGGGTACAAAATTATATTGGCTGAATGCTTACTTACGTGTTTTGAGAAACTTAGCACTTAACCAACAATAAATCTTCAGGCTAATAATCAATCTGTCAACCACAAAGTCAACACGAAACAAACTCAAGGAGTGTCTAAGGACCAGAGGCAACCTTAAAATATTCAGAAAGGAAGAAAATATCTTTATCCTGATTATCCCAAGGGTATAAAAGCATTTTCAAAGACAATGTGCATTTTCAAAGACAATGTTACATTAGACAGATAAGAAGCTATAGTTCATTAAAAATTAACAGTAATGTAATCGAAATGTATCTATTAAGGTAATACGTTTTAAACAAAGGAGATAAATGTGTATTTTTAGTTGGCTCTGAGCCTTTCAAACTGTAGATAACCCAGAATAAAGATGAAAAGTGTTTCATAATTGTACTAAAATGGCCAGGTCCAGACATACAAACTTATGTATAAACTTATACATACTCAACCACCCCAGATATTTATAATTAAACATAAATAAGCAAATTGTTACAGAAGAACCCTCTCATGCCTTAAAATATGGATAGGCATCAATTACAAATTGTTTATTTCAAAGAATACAAGCCTTTGCTACAGGAACAAGAGAGGTATGTACATTTCCACCACTTTTACTCAAATGTAGTGTCAGAAAGTTTCGCCAGAGCAATAAAGCAAGAGAAAGAAACAAAGAATATGCAAATCATGAAGGAGGAGGTCAAATTATCTGTTATTTCACATGACATGACTTTACACATAGAAAAACCTAAATACTTCACCAAAAATCTATTATGACCAATAAATGAACTCAATAAGGCTGCAGTATACACAATCAACAGGAGAAAATCAGTAGCTTTTTTTTATACAGCAATCATCAAATCCACCAAATAGAAAAGCAATGCCATTTATAAAATTGACATAATCATAGAAATAGAAATGCTTCTAAAATTTCCATGGTATCACAAAAGACCCCGAGAAGTCAAAGCACCCCTGAGCTGAAAGAGCAAAGCTGGAGGCACTTTACCAGCTGACCTCCAAATACAGTAAACGACACAGTAATCAGGGAAGCCTCACACTGTCGTAGAAAACACACACACACAGACCAGTGGAACACAACTGAGACCCAAATAGAAACGTGTATTTTTAGTCTAATTTTTGACTAAAGTGTCAAAAACATACATTGGTGAAAGACTTCGATAAATAATGGTATAACTGGATACCCAAATGAAGAAGAAAGAGGCTAGACACCATCTTTCACCATAAACAAAAATCATTTCAAAATGGACCAAAGACTTAAATACAAGACCTGAAATTATGCAACTATTAGAAAAAAATACAGAGTAAATACCACAGGATTGCGCCTGAGCAAATATATTTGGGCCATGCCTGCAAAACCACAGACAAAATTGACGAATCGGATGGCAAACATTGACAAATGAGATTAAATAAAACCAAAAAGAATTTGTACCTCAAAGGAAACGATCAACAGAGGAAAGAGACAACCTGCAGAATGAGTTAAAATATTTGCAAACCTTGTATCTGTTAAGAAATTAACATCTAAGATACATAAGAAAATCGACATCTTAATAACAAAGACCAAAACACTTGAATTAAAAATGAGCAAATGACCTAAATAAACATTTCTGCTAGCAAGATACATACATGGTCAACAAATGTAATTTTTAAAAAGCCCACATCACTAATCAAAGGGCAAACCAAAACCATAATGAGTTAATAATTTTAATCTAGAGCAGCTAGTATTAAAAGCATAGAAGTAACAAATGCTGATTAGGATGTAGGGGAAAAAAGGGAAACACCCTCACACCATTGTGGGAAATGTAAATTAATGCAGTATTTTATAGAAAGTAGTATGGATGGTCCTCAAAAAAGAGAACTACAACATGATCCAGTAATTCTTCTGCTGTGTATCTATCCCAAGGAATTGAATCAGTATGCCAAAGAGGTAATTTGTACTCTTTGGTTTATGTCAAGCACTATTCATGATAGTTAAGATGTGGAATCAGCTGAGGTGTCCACCGAAAGATGAACGGATAAAATAATACTATACACACATAACGAAATACTATTCAAACATACAAATCATTAAGTTCTGCTACTTGTGACAACATAGATAGAACAAAAGGACACTAAGTGAAATAAATTAAGCACACACACATACATACACTCACACACACAAAAAACTCAACATCCATGTTCTCACTTACATGTAGAAGCAAAAAAATTGATCTCAGACTTTCAGAATAGAATAGTGGTTGCCAGAGTTTGGGAAGAATGTGATAAAGGGAAGATTAGAGCAAGCTCAGGTCACCTCGCTACAGTAAGGTGACTCAGTAATGTCCTGAAGTACAATTTAGTATCTGGGACACTCTTAATAGTTAAGGGAAGGCACTTAACAGGACTCATGAAAGAGGAAGGGGAGGTAAGGAATGTCCACATAATTTCATGATGGTAACCCCCAGGAGAACTGAGAATTCATGAGTAAGTTAAAAAAATGTATACGAGCCTATGATAAAAATCTCTACGGGGGGAAGAATAGAGAGAGCACTGTGGTTATGGATAACCTTAGAATTAAAAAGCTCTTTTCACAATGACTATGATATGGAATCAACCTAGTTACCCAACAACAGAAGAAAGAATAAAGAAAATGTTGTACAGTCACCCATACAAAGGAATGAAATCCTCACATTTACAGAAAAATGCATACAACGGAAGGATATTATGTTACGTGCAATGAACCAGACTTAGAGGGACAAGTAGCACATGTTCTTTTTCAGGTGGGAAAAATGCAACAAGTAATCAGAAAGTAGAAAAGTGTTTACTAGGGATTGAGAAGAGGAGACCGAAAAGGTGATTGGATTTGATCAATGCGTGATGGACGCATGTAAAGAAACATCATATTGATCCCCATTAATTCGTATTTTAAATGCAAATGTAAAGAGAAAATGCATGAGGAGAGATTTAGGCTAAGAATGGTAAGATTTCAGGCAAATCCCTTAAACTACGTCACACTGAGGTTAAAGGAAATATGACCTTCCTAAAAAATAAAGGATTAGCAAGAAAACAGAACTTAAAATTTAATAAATATTAACATCTTAATTTATAATAAAGATACTCGATAAAATTTAGTCTAATAATCACACAAAAAATTACCAAGCTTGGAGTAGGAAGAAACTGATGAACAATACATAGACTGAATAGACACAGGGGAAGCAATTAAATATTAAAATTTTCATACTTCTACTTATCATAGTAATAGAGCTCCTAGCTAGCATAGTAAATTATCATTTAAATTGTTCGAAGTGGGAGTTATATAGATGTGTTTTAAAAGAAACAAAACTCATAATACCATTGCATAAAACCAAAAAGAATATACGAAAACATTATTAGATGTAATAAAGTAGTACAATTAGTTAGCTGAAAATAATTATCAAAGAGAAAATTGCATTTTTGTATTTTAGTACCTAAGCTTTGTGAAATGAAAATGTGAAATATTATTCACAAATATATAAAACATCTGTAAATATATATTAAAATCTATAATGAACATTCAAAATCTTCAATTATATTTAACAGATATAAATAGGTGCAAAAGTATATGTTCTTGAATAGGGAGATTTGCTATTATAAAGATGTCTGTTGACAGCTTTGAATATAGATAGTAATAACAACACACATGTGACATAGTTTTAATACACTTCTACTCAGAATCCTAATAGATTTGTTTCATCTGTAGAAGAAAAACAAACTAGCAGAGTGAATGACCCTCCCGGATAAGAATTATTACAAAACTTACGGTAATAAGGGTTACACAGTAGCAGCCTGGGAGTAGAAACTTGAGATAACAGAAGGATACTTGGACATGATTCCCCAAGTGTAGCTGAGAAAATTGGTTACCCTAATAAATTTAAAATGTCAAACTAAATCCCATCATTTATAACAATTAATTCATATATAATTAAAGTATTCACTAAGGTAAAAATTTAAGGTACTGAAAATACACGTGAGAGTCTCCTCCTGACTTCCGGGTAAAGAAGATGAACATTTAAAGCTTCAAAGGCACATGCAGGAGATATCACTCTGACTGTAGGATTAAGGAAACCCTGAATCTTTACATAAATTTCAGCAAACAAAATATTCATTTCAGTAAATAAAAATCAGTAACCCTGAAAGTGTACACTTGAGGGTTTTTATTTCTCTACAGGTTCTATGTAGAAAGTTAAAACATAAGCCACAATCGGTAAATATACTTTCAACATGCGAGAATGACAAATGACTATTTCCCGAATGATACAAATGAAAAGGGCAACTCGGTGGAAAACCTGACTGGAAGGTGTGTGAAGAGATGCACACCGAACCTGAGTTAAACAAACCTTAGCAAGAACTAAATAATGAATGTGTTCAGATAAAGATGGAAGGTAACAGCAATTCATGTATTACTGAAAGACATGACGCACAGTCTCTTCCTAAAGTCATATCCATGCACAATTCTAGACCTACAATTCCACCTTTTGCTCTTCATATAACCACCAAGAATCATGTATAACAATTTTTATAATGTCATTATTCATAACTTCATAAAACTGAAGCATTAGCAATTTCCGCTAACGCTAATGGAGTAATACATGTTAACACAGCCTGACAGAGTAGCGAACCAGATGCAAACATCAACATGAAATAATCCTAGAAAATACGTTGATGGAATATAAGTAATCCATAAGTAAGATAGATATACCTATTTATTATAAAATGTTAAAACAAATAAAACTTGTTTCAATAAAGATCGACATGTAAGTAAATAGACATACAGAAAACATGCTGAAATTCCCAATAGGGAAGGCTTTATGGACGGGTGTGGGCAGGGGTAGGACTGAGGGAAGTTACCGCAGTGGGGCTGGTGTTCTGATTGTCATTAGCGGGCTCATTGTTTCATTAATCAGCTTTCAAAGTTAAATACTTATTTACATGTGGGTATGCAAAGATATTCTTTATCAGTTATTATGTGTTATAATATTTAGCATGTTACCCAACATACTATTCTGACTCTTTGTTCTTCAATTAGTATCTTAGTCTTCTTCCTACATTTGTGCATCTAAATCTCCTTCCTTTTAATTAAATTCCAGCAGGTGATTATGCGTTTCATTCGCTGTTCATTTATCTACAACTTCACTTTTAATAGCAATTAGTTAGACTGGGTTTATTTGTTCCCCCTTATCTTGCAACACCACAAATAAATATAAGATCTGCAAAAACAGAAGTTAACCCCATTTTCACATCATCTCCTCCTTACAAGTACAGTATTGATACTGTCTTTCAGAAAGTTTGAATACATGAATATAAACACTATATATTACACTCCAGGCCATCGCTGAGAATGGCTTTCACAGCCTCACTAAGTGGAAAGTAAATGCTTGATGACAGTGAATTAAAGACATGAAGTAGTCCATAGGAAACTGTATATAAATAACAGTGTTATCTACTTTTAAAAAGTTTGAATCTACAATAAAAGTGTAAAACCAAGAGTTTTGGTAAATATTCAGGCTACAATTGGTGTCACACAGTCACTATTTAATTATCGGTTATTCAGTAAACTACATAAATAAAAATGTGCATTTAAATTAAATGACTAAGTTTAGTCAAACTAGACTGATATCATTCAATAAAGTGAGCTTTCTTTTAAACCTTTGCAAAGGACTGTAACAGGCATTTTTAAAAAGAAATTACTTTTCATTAATGAAGCAAGTAATATTTGTTATAATATTCCCTAAAGATACATATCACTAGTAAACTGATCACATTTTGTATTTGTATACTTTTGAATAAATTCAACACTTGATAATATCAAAATATAAAAGTATAATACAGATAGGTTAGAGTTAAACATGGTATTTTAAAAAAGAAACAAGCAATTTCAGAATGTAAAAAAACAAGAGACATCAAAGAGTTAATAAGAAAAATAAACTAGTACCATAAAATATTTTTTGTCTGACAATAAATATATATCATGTCTGAAATCTTATGTAGCCACTTGCTAACTTGGTATCTACAGTTGATGTCTATTAAGAAGAATAAAATAAAAAATAAGACCGTCCCGGATACAGTTTGTATGCTTGCTTGTTTCTTTGGTTAGCTTTTTGGTTGATTCCATGTATTTTACAAAGATAAGGATGGTTATTTTTTCCTTCCCAGACCCTAACAATTTTACTGATTCTCTTTAAAGTAATGAAATGAAGTGGGGTGAAACAGATGCTGTTTCTTTTCGGGTCCTCCTTTTTATCCTACAAAACTATCACATATGATTTGCCCTGGTTTCTTGCCCCTTACTCTCCTGGTACTTCTCCTGTAATGAAGTGAATTTGTTTCACTTTAGACTAGGAAAGCACAGTCGGGTTCCCTTGGCCGGCTGTATGACAAGCTGGTCTCGCTCCAGCAGCACCATTCCTGTCCGCGTCCTGGCTCGACAGACGAGCTGACTCACAATGGTGAGGGGCGGCGGCGAAGTATTTTCTTTTAAGCACAGCAGTAGCAACCACGTTTTTTTGTTTTGTCCAGCAAGAGGAAAATCTATTAAGATGGCCAAATGCTCCCCTTTGCTTTTTTTTTTTAATCAAACACAAATTATCTTTTGGAAGGAGTCGTGAGTGTCTGCAGTATCCCTGACTTGGGATAACCGACAGCATTTAGGAGTTTCTTCTCTTCACAAAAGGAGGCAGCATTAACTTGTGGTGACTCTCTAAATACAATCTCCTCAGCCAGAGGCAGATTGTCGCAGCCATCTCCTCTAATACCGCACTCCTCGCGTTTTGGAAAAGAGACCCTTTTTATCCAATTGTGCGGGTCAGAACCCCACAGCCTTTCTTCGTTCCTGCTTTCTGGTCACCAAAATTCTATTTATCAACAACAGCCTTGTACTATACCACAATATGTACTTCCAACCTATTCATTTTTTCATTTTCTTCATTTCTGTTTTCTTCCTAGTCTACTGTATCCTATCATTTCTCAGAAGCGCTATGATAGCTTTTTTTTTTTTTTTTTTTTTTGAGACACGTTCTCACCATATAGTTCAAGCTGGCCTTGAATTCAGTATGTAGCCCAGGCTGGCCTCAAACTCACGGTGGTCCTCCTGCCTCAGCCTCCCGAGCACTGGGAATATAGCCATATGCCACCTCCCCTAGCAAGCCTCTGAACTGGCCTCTTACCTTCTATTAGCACTCTTTAAATGTGTTTCCCATACAGTAATTGTTTTAATGTTGTGAATATGTATATAAAAATATTCATTGTCCATAATATTATTCATTAAGGGTCATTCCCTCTTCCACTCCAAAATTCCATCTCCATTCTCCAGAATTTATTCATATATGGCCTCCCTGAATTTGCCCACTCATATGTACACTAAATTAAATGCACATGTACCTTTTTTCCTAAAGGAGAACATCCTGAAAAAATTATTCTGTTCTTCCATGTCCTCTTTTAACAATTTCGTTGGAAAAGTTTCATACCGTCACATATAGATCTATTTCTCTTTGTAACACAACGTTCTATTTTATGATTGTTCTGTAATTTACAATAGTCCTATGATGGGATTGTTAGTTGTTTATGATTTTTTGCAAAGAAAAAAAGTCACAATCAAAATAATACCCTAATTCTATGCACATATATGTTCAAGTACTTAGTTAGGATGAACTCCTAAATGTGGAAAAATGTGTGCTTTTAAATTCTAAATCAATATTGGCAATTAACCAAATTTCCAAGACAAGGTATCAGTTTAATTCCCATCACTACCTGTACCGTAAGAAATCAAACCTGTAAAACATCACCATCACTGGGTATGATCTGTCTTCCAAATCCTGCTAACTAGATGTATAGAAATTATAAATATTGAATTATGAGTAAGAATAAGCAATTTTAGTTGTTATGTGCTATCTGTATTTCTTTTTGTCTGTGGTCTGTGTTTTGACCTTTGGTTAATTTTCTACTGGCTTTTTAGTCTGTTTATATTGAGTACCTCTATCATATGTATTAGGAACAGAAATTTAAGTTTATAGTCAAAATTAGCAGTCTTTTATTTCCCTTTGGGTTCTGGTTTCATGACTAGTTTTAAGGTTTTGCAGGTTCCGATGTTTTTCAGTGTATATAGACCACATGTGGTGCCATCATGGTTTTAAAGTCACTGGAATTCACTGTGCTGTAAGGACATATCTGGTGGAGATTCTGTGAAAAAAAGGTGAGGCTTCTTGAAAGGCATTGGAAAGGTAGCCATCAAGAATGATGGAAGAGGGCTGGGGATTTAGCTCTGTGCTTAGAGTGTTTGCCTCGCAAGTATGAGGCCCTGAGTTCGATTCCCGGTACCAAAGGGAAAAAAAAAAAAAAAAAAGAATGATGGAAGAGAAACTGGCCATCACAGACAGAACACAAAGGGTTGGGGTGGGGGATAGGGAGACAGAGGCAGCCGAGGCAATGTGAGGAGGGAGAGGTAACAGAAGCAGAATAAAGGCCACAGAGCCACGTCAGCAGTGAATATTGATGTACGAGGAAGACTTATTTAACAACTTGCCTCCCGTGACGCAGACTCAGATGAACAGCAGTCCCACTGTGATAGAGAATTTGAGGTCTCATTGAGTGTCTTATCGGGGGTGTTAATTTCATGTGACATTTAATAAAAGGTGGGATAAATAGATTTCATGGGAGCATACTCAAAAAAACTTTACTTGACTCAAACATCTTTAGGTTTTTCAAACCTTAAATAGGTTACACAATATAAGAGAGTTCCTCATTTTTTCAACAGCCCCCAGGGTATATTCTGAATAATTACAATGAAAATTAGATACTAAAATCATGGAGCATGTGACCATTTTCATCTTTTCTTGTTTTCTTAAACAAAATAAACATCCAAGAATCAAACATTCTCTTACTTATACAGAGTAATGAGTGGCAGCTTTAGTGGCCTCTATTTCATGGTTTTAATCTTTCTCCATTTTACTTCCTTGTCAGCTGTCAGCCCGTAATGCTGCGTCTGGTCTGCTGGAGTCTAACTGAACACTCCAGGCTAAGAACGCTGGGTCCATTCCGTCCCCCAGAGAGTCCTGTGGGTGACTCTCCTGACAGAGGGACCAAGCACAGAGACCGGGCCTGGCAAGGTCCCTGCACCTTCTGCGTTCAAGACGACCGAGATGCTACAAACCTAAATTCCACATAAATCTCAAGTGTCACTGTGACATTTCATCGAATTTGTCCTTAACTGACTTGCCTTTTTTAAGAACCAAAATTAGTGTGTAAGGTCTTAAATCAGCATCAGTATAATAACTGTTTAAAAAGTGCTTCATAAAGTGGAACGATAAACTCAGTGAACTGAAGACAGATCCACTCTAAGGAATAGAATTTTTGTCACAGTTTTGCTGACTGGTAAAACATTATTTACTCTTGTTTTTCTTGGTTTTGTTGTTTGTTTGAGCTAAGAACTCTCTATTGTTTTGTTTTTCACCAGGAACATTCTGCTAGCAACTTAGCCAAACTTAAATCACTGTTGCTTACATGTTACTTAAAAGTTAATATACTGAGCTAGAACCCAATCATGCTTTAGTGAGAAAATCCCATCTCTAATGAATTAATTGATTATTTAGTGTCTGGGTATCATGCATTTATAATTTTGGAAGATAAAATTAGAAACTGAAGTACTAGACAATGCAAGCCAATTACTTTAGGGACTTGTTAACTCTTTGTAATAGCTGAACCTTCTTAATGCCCTTATTAATATATAGATACTTGAAAATTAGCCATAGTTAGTTTCTTAAAAACTGTAATTCCATCCCATTGTTTAATTTGAAACGGTATCTACGAGTACCTGAATCTAAAACTATTTCATATCTATTCAACTAAGAATATTTGTGGGGAAATTTTAGGGAAAAGGTATCATCATAACTTTATTATTAATTATACCAAACCCAGGAAGTTTCGATCAATGCAACACTTAGAATAATAAGAGTTATTTTTGGCAAATACTTACTGTGATCCAGACTTTGTACTACATGCTTTATGTACAAATCCCGTTAATTCTCAGAACAGTATTTTCAAATGTGGAATCTATTTTCAGATAAGCTAATTAACTTGCCAAAAATCACACACAGTGGTAATGAGGAGAGCTCAGATACTACTAATTTTAACATTTGCTTTTTCTATTTTTGAATTCTCAAATACATTCTTTGTAAATTGCACTTTATTTTTCTGTTTTCACCTTCTGATCATTACTTGGTCAAAATAAGTTTGTCAAAAAATAGTAAGACCACCACATACTCTCAAAATTCTTCTCTGCATATTTAGATGTCTCGAAAAGTTAAATTTTAGGGCTGGGAGGAGTCCAAGAAACTCAATTTAAAGCTTAGATTATTTATCATCGGGTCAAGACACCAAAGATGGCTCTGAGTAATCAAGGCCTATTGTGACCACGTCCACATGACATAGGTTGAACCAGGTATATTTAGCAACATACTCTTGGACTTTTCTTCCAAGTTGTCAGCTTGTGAAAATCTAGGACTTTTAGAGAAAAGTACCCATGCATGGAAAGAAGTAAGTAACCAATCATAAATATATGGACATTTTTGTGATTTTCAATGGCATATAACTGCAAATTCTGACATAAAATATCCTGTTAAATGTTTCCAAGTAACAATAAGAAAATCAAAGTAACTCAAAGTAATCAAAATCCTAAATTTTGGGTAAAAAGTGACTCTAAGATTGAGAAAGCTAAACTGAGCAAAAATAGACAAACTAAGTTCTTGTTTTCCTGCAATAAAACATTAGTAAATATTTCTTGGCTGCTATACTGTGATAAGATTGGCCAAAAAGTGTCCTCAACCGTGACCCCTCTCTACATTCAGACACTTGCCAATGTGACATGGCAGCTTTTCTCATCTGAATGTGAATTGTTTCCTCACCCCCTTGACTCTGTGAGAGGGTTGCGAGTTGCTTTTATCAGTATCAGGCAGCAGAATTGCCATGGTGCCCATTCCAAGCCCGCTCCCACGAGGAATCGCACATTCCATTGCTTTCTTAGATAGCCTATGGCCATGACGCAGACAGGCACTGGCCAGCCTGCTGGACGGTGAGGTAGCACACGGAACACAACCATCCTTGGCTGCTTGTGGTCAAGTTAGATTAGTGGGGATTCAGCAGAAGCAGCAGGTGTTGGAAGATGCTGGATTAAGCCCAGCTGAAAGAAGAACTGCCAATCTGAGCCTATCCAGATTTCGCATCTACAAAACTGTGAACTAAGTTAAAGTTCGTTATTTGGGGGTAGTTTATGATATAAGCTAGATAATAAAATAAACTTATTAGCCAGCTAATAAATCAATTATTTGGTATTATTTCGGGGTCCTAAGGTTCTCTGAAAACTAGGCAGCCTTCCCACTACCATACAGGCACTGAATTTTTTTAACTCACTGGACTACTGGATCTATATCAACTGAAAAGCAATGGTATGGAAATGTTAACTATGCAGCATGCCATGCAAATACGTAGATTTGAAAGGTAAGGGTCAACTCTGTGACTCTTGGTAAATACAGTTCAACAAATTAAAGAGCTTGCTTAGAACAAAGACAGACATTTCCTAACATCATGTACTTCATGTTGCAGTTTTTACCTCGTTCTCCTTTTGTTCAGAAACTATACCATCTCATTTTTCATCAAACTTCAGAAGCAGCACAGTCTGAGATCCTAATTTTGAGGTTGGTACTTTTAGGTATCATACAACTCTCCAGGTCTGTAATGAGGAAGGAGTTGTGTTTCAAGCCAATATATCCATGAACAATGTTCAGACCCGAAGAACTAACCACCTTTTGATGGTTAGCAAGTCCTTGGTAAAGCCACAGCTTTTGTACTAATGCATGAATATTAATAAATGTAAAACCATAGTAACGATAAAGCTTTTATAAAAAACCCTAAAGAATAAGTGAAAAGAAACATCATACAAAAAAGGTAAAAGTACCTTAAAGAATAGTTTTCTACAGAACAAGGAAAAAAATGCCATATTAAATCGAATTCAAAAAAGTTATTAAATAGGACAATAATGTCAGAAGGGGATAAAACAGATTTGTTTATAAAAATGAAAAGATGAGATATAAAGTCAATGAGCTGAGATGAAAAAGGACGTAGGTAAGAGCAGAAAGGATTGCAATAAAGCTGAAACTGTAAATGTTTGGGTAAAATACACAGTGAATTTACCAAATAAACTCGATGACTTGAGAAAATCAAATCAGTAGATAAGAACTTTTAGAAATGTCCTCAGAATAAAGAGGAGACAAAGAAAAGGCAGAGTGACAATGAGACGATTATAACAATGAAGATTTAATGAACAATTACCCTGTACCAGGTTCTTTTTCAAAGGTACGAGCTGCTTTTCCATCTTCACAATAATCCAATGATTTCTGCACTGTCCTCACTTCGCAGATAGAAAACTGGGGCTCAGAGTTTATGGAAGCGTCCCTGAGCTACAGAACTTGTAAATAGTCAAGCTGTAATTTAAACCAAGATAGCCTGACTCCAAAACTCTCACTTTTAGCACCGATGTAATAAAGCTGTTCCATTTCTCTGAAGAATCAAGACATTAAAGAGAAAACTTTCAGGTGCTTAAAAAAAAAGGGCTTGTGTAAGCAGATCAAAGGAGCTTGCAAGATTCTTGCAAAGTTAATGAAAAGAGAGCCATGCTAGATAAGTCTCGGAAAAGCTGTTCACGTTGAAAAGATAAGTTTTGGACTGCTGTAAGAATTAGAGGCCCTAAATAAAATAAAAACAAAAGAAACAAGTTACCTTTGAGAAAACAAAAGCAATATATGCTGTAGAATTTTCTCTCCAACATAAAAGGGCAAAAGAAATGTGTAAAAAATACCTGATGAATTTCCATCCATGTACAAATGAAATAGTCATAGAAAGCATACTACTCCTATAGCACAGCTAATGTGTGCCCATTAAGTAAAGATGAGAAAGTGGTATTTTTCAAAGTAGTTGACCTTTAAGATATATAAATAGTATTATAAAAGTAGATACAAGTGATAAAATAATCTGAAATTTAATATTTAAAATATAAAGATAATTGAATGCTGTTTAAAATTCCAAAGCTCAGATTGTTTACTAAGAAATTAAATGAGCCATGTGTGCATATGTTAGAGTGTGTGTACATATGATGATAGGGATGGATGAAGAATGTAATACAATTACTTTTATTACAAAGAGAGAAACAATATTTTAAATAAATGCAGATATTTCAGGTAAAGTGTTAGAAAACCTGACTCAATACTACACTGAAAATTTTATCTCACCTTAATGAGATTTAAACACATAATCAAGAAAAACAATATTAAATATATATTCAAGAGCAGGGGAAAAAAAAGACTAGGCCCAATAAGAAAAAATATAACAAGCAAAACATCCGATAGATGCCATAACAATGTTATGCACTCTGTCACCAGGTGGTCTGAGGACTTCTCCTCTATAAGAAGATGAGGAGTCTGCATGGAGAAGGCTCACAGACTCTTGTCACAGAAAAGAGTTTCAGGGTACAGCATTTAGAGGCATAGTGGATTTATTAAGCAGAATCCAAATACACATTCAGGAGGGAGGACAGATGCTTGAAATTGAGACATAATATGGTCTGGGTTTGTGGGTGTCCTCAAGAAGGTGATCTAAGATGTATATTCGTAGTGTCTGCCAGGTTACCAGTTAGAAGGCTGGGCTAAAATGCAAACTATCTGCATGTGTTTCAAGTTTAGAGAAACGGTACCCAAAGGATAGTGCTGTTTCCTTGGGGGTGGAAGTCTGCGGAATACGTGGAGTTATAATATCAAAAGAAAATCACGGGCTCAATCTATGGACATCTTATCTTTAAGACTCTTAGCAATTTAAGCATGAGAAGCCTGGAAGGAAAACAGGTCTAGGGGTTAAAAAGGGCATTGTAACTCTGGGTAAATTGAACCATACCTTGAAGTTGCAATTTTTTTTTAAATTGCAATTTTAAAATTACAATTTCCTGTTCTTTTTTCTACCTGTCTGTATTTCTTCTTTTACCTCAATATCACTAACACTATTTTGATTAGTATCCTAGAAGACTATGAATGGAAGATTATATGATCATTGAGAACATATTTTAAGCTAACAGAGAATAACATAATCAGTACTGAGATTCTAATGAGACGTGGGAAAAGCATGACTGAGGCACAAATCAAGAGAGAAATTTTCTTTCCATTATCATTCACCATTGTTATGGAAGGTCTGGTCAATGAAATTACATAAAACCATAAATAAAATATTAATAGTAAAATAAATATAAAACAAAGTTACTTTTACAATGTATGTCTGGTATTAAGTATATTAACCAGATATCTCCCATGTTAATAAGAAATGAATCTGATGATGAACTACCAATTAGCAATTTTATATATGGCTAATAATTAAAGGATATTATGAGAGAGATGATCTATATGACTGTAGAACAAAAAGTGTAAAATTCCTTTAAAAATCTCCACAAATAGCAGAATTTTCCTAAAGAAAACTAATAAAATGTTGCTACACTTGTAAAAAGACATGAATAAGGACTATGAATGTAACTCACTTGCAGTGTGCTTACCATGTGTAGGTCTTGGCTTCTATCCCCAGCACCACAAGTGAGGAAAAAAAAGACTTGAGTAAATGGAAAGGGTTAGAAGATTTTTTGACATTTTGCTCACGTCCTGATACTTTGCAGGAGGCTGAGATTAATGGCATCAAACTAGTCAATCTGGAGGACAAAATCCAAGGCAGCCAAACATTCAGGCAGTAGCTTGGGTACTGTTTGGAGATTTTTTAGCCAACTCTTCCTTAAGACTCAAGAGCAAAAGGCACAACTAAATGGTGTCAAAAGTTTTGAGTTTAGCCAAAAAAGAAGCTTCAATAAAGCTGAGGCCTGCAAAAATGGAGCAGAGGAGAGCTTAGTTGCTAAAAAGATTAGCAATTTTTAAAAGTCACAACAAAACAATAAACTATTAGGACTTTGACAACTTATAGAAATGCACTGAATACATTTTACATATGGGGATGTGCATGAGTCTTTTGGGGCCCAGGGGCAGAATGTTATGGTGTATATCTAGATGTCTCTCTAAAGCCTCATGGAATCACAGGTATGGATTTGGGGAAGTGAATGGATCATACGGGTGTAATACTCATCAGTGGATTAGTCCACTAAGGAGTTCATAGCTAAATGCGATGTTGGAGGTGAAGCCTGGTTGGAAAAGGTGAGTCACTGGGAGCCCAAAGAGAGTATCTCTGCTTACTACCTTGATCTCTCTCTCCCTCTCTCTCTCTCTCTCTCTCTCTCTCTCTCTCTCTCTCTCTCTGCTTCCTGTCTGCCATGCCACAAACAGTGCCCCTCTACTGTACTGCCCTGCCTGGGAGACAGCCAGCTATGGATTGAAACCACTACATACTGTAAGCCAAAATAAACCTGTCCTCTTTTTTAAAAAGTGGAAAGGGTTTTATATAACATTCAAATCTTTCTGAATCAACATAGATGTTTATGTTAGTCCAGCCAAAATTGTAATAGTACCTCAGTTTCAAAATTGAAAACTAGGCAATGGTATGCAACTCTTCTTCTTACTAAAAATCCTATCGTAGTCATCAAAGTTAAAGACGATTTCAGAGTAAGTTTGGAAAACTACTAGTAAACTAATAGTTACAAAATAAAAGATAGATAATAGGAAAAAGAGAGAGAAGAAAAAAAGTATTGTAATTCAGAGTAGACTTAGTACAATTGTCTTACATGTTTTATATGCTTTTTGGCCTATTTGTCTGGCTTTTGGTCTGTATTTATGATAATTGACTTTATAAGGTCCTATCTATAAATGAATCTGATGTTGGAAAAATAAAAGGGAGGTGGAAGGAAGGGGAAAAATAATTGAAATGTATGATGTACACATACCAATTCCCTACAGTGAATGAAGGTAATAATTATGTACTGCAAACTGATGCTAATAAAAGTTAAAAAAAATACATGGTTTCTCTGATAAAAGAAGCCCACTGTATAAATAAAGAGCAGTATAAGTGATAGGTCATAGGTAACAGGGAAACATATTTTTGCAAAAGAGAAAAAGATCAATAGGTGGAGGGGCTGAGAGGGAAAGGATGAGGGAAATGAAAAAAGGAATTAAGATGTGTTATATATTTATACAAACTGCATAAAATGTATGTACATAATCATTATATATTGCAAATATATACTGAAAAATAAAAAGTTAAAAAAAACTCTAAAAAAAAGAAAATGGAAGAATGTCTCATGTATAAACACAAGTGGTCCCTCTTGTTAGTGTGCCAGGGTCATGGTCATCAGGGGTCCAGGCACCCGATATGGTCTTCTGCCATCTCAGCTGTGGTTAAAATAGTGAGTTGAAATCCTGCCATGCTGTGTTCCAATAAGCAGCAACATGGTAGGAAAACAAGAGAAGATGTTGCCTGCCTTAAAGAGCACCTTCAACTATTACATATTTTACTTCTATCTCATTGGCCAGGACTTAGTCTCTTCAGAACACTTAACATTAAGAGAGGCTGGTAAAATCTTTACTCTAGATGGCTAAACCCAGGGGTTCCTGTTAAGGAAAACAACAAGAGTATCAAGAGAAAACTCACAATCTCTTCCATAGAGAAAATTTTAAATAGTTAAAGTAATAAAATACTTCCAGAATACTTAAAGAAAATGAGTTATTTTATTTTAGGAGGAAGAACCATAAGGGTAAAAAACATAACTGTATCTGCAAAGGAGCAAAATTTCACCAGAGATAAAGGAGAATTTAGTTAGGGACAGCTATGCACCAAGGTAGAGAAAATCAAACTCGGCTACACACACACACACACACACACACACACACACTGAGAGAGAGAGAGAGAGAGAGAGAGAGAGAGAGAGAGAGAGAGAGAGAGAGAGAGAGAACTTTTAAAAATCTTGAGTGGACTAGTAGAAAAGTCCTGGGGAATTTTAATGAGAGAAGTTGGTCAATGTGGTAAGAACATCTGTGTTTGCTGATTTGATTTATCAAAGTTTGGCTCCTACCATCTCACAGACTGAGAGACAAGGGCACTGTCTCCTTTTGTGGCTATACATAAAAACCACGTCTTCATGTCCTTGAGGAAGAAGACTGGGCTGTGGAAGGCTAGAAGCTGAGAAAAGATTTACATGTCAAAGGGGCAGAGAAATAATTTACAATTGAAATTACTTAAAGTAAATGCTCTTAAAAAAAAAAAGGTCAAAGGACTTCAGGAGAGAAGAAGCCTGTTTAAAGTTTAAACAAGCTTGGGGGAACATTAAGTCTGTTGGGGTCGTAATTTTGTTCCATATATGATAGGGCTGGGAGCAGAAGCAAGAAGTGGGGGACTTGGTTGAGCAATTTATTATAGAATGGTAAAATTCTACCATATGCAGTAGATGACTTTCCTAAAAACAACTTTAAGTCTCGGATATCTCCAAGTAGCTAAAACAAATACAGGGCCTCTGTCCCAGAGACCAAGTACCCTGAAAGGGCACTTTTATTTATTACGTCATTTGCTACCATCTGAAGCACAGAGAAATCAAATTCCAAATGACCCAAAATACCGAATAAGTGAATTCTATCTAGATATTCGGCTGAAAAAAGTACCAGCATGGTATATAAATGTGGTCCTGTGTTGGGTTTTGACCTAGATGTGTAGGAAGGTATCATATGGCAGAGACTCTATAGGCAAAGGTCTGGAGGCTTACATTCGAGGGGTAACTATAGAAAACTTAAAAAGATATCCCAGAATGTACACAATAAAACATTCTGAGACATTTCATTATTTCTTTTAAATTGTTCTCAATACACCTTAATATAATGCTTTAATACCTTAAGGTAAATACTATTAGACTAGTGGTGTGTGTTTGTGAGTATGTGTGTGTGTGTGTCTGTATGTGTAATAAATTGTGCTGGAATCAGAAAAAGGACAACATTCCCATCTCTGATCTGGAGTATTGTTTCAGGCAGAACCTACCTTGTCTTTAAACCGTGTAACCCTGGATTCCTTTTCCTCTTCTGTTTTCATTTATGCACCTCCTTCTCTGACCTGACATGGTAAAGCACAAGGCCTTGCTGGATTTGCACAGAAGAAACCACCTGGGAAGTTAAGGGATGCAGTTCTTCTCCAGTTAGCACAGATTGATTTTCGTGTCATTCTCATGTGTCCAGCCCATGGGGTGGGAGGTCACTCTCTTGTTGTTTCAGTGCTCTGCAGGTTACTCCTGTAGGAGATTGCCCCAGAGTTTCTCAGGAGTTCCCTTTACAACGAATTGACTTGTGACTCCCAGAAACTGGGAGTTTAAAATGGACAGCCAATTCCATACTCTATTGTCAGGCCAAATTCTTGCTTTCAGACCTAATTTCAAGAAACAGTAAAGCAGACTCATTGGAGCAAAGCATGAATGCACGTGGCTTCTTAGGCTCACGAGCTACTCTGCAGGTGAAGAGTACCAATGCACTCTGTGCAGTCTGAACAGAGTAAGTTGTCACTGGCTTCCAAAATTCCCCTAAGGTCCTTTCTACATGACTGAATGAAGGTCTTCCTAGTTACCAACAATGAAGGAAGATTCTATATGTATGGTTTTTTGTGTTGTCACAAAATAAAACTGGGATAGTGATCATCATTGCCATCCTCATTAATGCCATTTATTGCAGGCCTGGAATATGAATATTGCTGGATAATAGTCGTACCAGGTCATAGTTTATATATCACTTCTTAATTAAGAATAGGGGAAAATACATAGCAGCCACAATTCTACCCAGTGAACTAAAATGAATTGTGTACTTTTGCTTGATACTGGAGACACAGAGTTATGTAAGTCGTGCACCCTGCCTTAGTATTTATAATTTGGAGACAGAAACAAAAATAAAGAGGTAATTTCAATATTATATGCTATCGATTATCATGTTAGACATATTGCTCAACTCAACTCTGAGACACAACACTTGACACCCATAATTTAAAAGAATGAGGTTTAATTTGGCTCATGGTTTCGAGGAGTTCAGTCCAATGTAGCAGCATTGTGCAGCAAATCCGCTTAGTTTATGGCCATCAGGAAACAATTTTAATCACTTTTCTGAATATTTTCACAACTCACATTGTGAAAATAGGTACAAAGTCCTACATTTATTTGTTTTTTTTTCAAAGTCCTACATTTAATCTTTAACTCCTATCATTAATGACTGACTGAACCGTAACACTTAATTTCTTTTTAATGTGAGGCTACAAAGAGAAAAAAAAAGAAGACAAAGAGACAGAAAAAAGAAGCCCCACTTTACCATACTGAGAAGTTGCTGAGGTTCACCTGTCCTATAGCAGAGTCATTAAGGACTCTACATGAAGCCTGTCTCAGGAGGAGAACACGAAGACATAGCAACAGTAGTAATTAATTATAATTACTACTGTAGACAATTAAGGATATTCACTGAATGTTTGAATACAGAAGGTCCTGGCCTGTCTTAAGACCTGAATTTGTTACAGGGATTTCTCATGTTAGTCTGAAAGTAAAGATCACGAGAACAGTTAGGAAATCATTTCAGTAGTCCAATCTTGGATTTAATCCTAAATGGCAGAGAGCATAAAGAGTATAAAAAGAAGTGAGGAAAAAGGAAAATGAACTAAATTTCCTAAAATGAATTAAATTTTCCTAAAACTAATGGTTTCTTTTTAGTTTGAATATATGAGAACTGAGAGTCAACTTTGAACAACAACAACAACAAAAATGTATTTTATTAAGTGATAATGGATTTTGAAGCATTAGCTAGATATCAGAGAGAAGATGGCCTGCAAGAGACTAGATATGTTACTAAAATTCTGGAGAGTCAATAATGGAAAATAGAATTGGGAATATCCAGTTGAAGTGTATGTATATATTCATTTCTTACTCTTATTCTCAATGCGACTATTTGCACAGCTCCCATTATCTTGATTTTTCTGGCCTTAGTAGGCTCATGCGTCAAAGGAAACCTTGATGGTTAATGGTAGGCTGGGTTGCTTACCCACCTTTCATTCTTTCATAGTTGCCAGTTCGTAGTGGTAAATTTAATTACGATTGTTGCTATGTCTTCGTGTTCTCCTCTGGAGACAGGCTTCATGCAGAGTCCTTAATGACTCTGCTATAGGACAGGTGAATCTCAGCAACTTCTCAGTATGGTTAAGTGGGACTTCTTTTTTTTTCTGTCTCTTTGTCTTGTTTTTCTTTGTAGCTTCACATTAAAAAGAAAACTAAGGAAGCCGAAAAGAAATTGTAGCCAAATCCACAGGAGCCTCTTAAATGAAATATCAAGCACTAGCTTCTCAGTGTAAGTGGTTTCCACACAGCCATTCACTGGGAGCCCCTACGAGGCTAAAGCAAAGTGTCCAGTGGATTCGACACACTTACCCTTCATCTGGAATCAATCATATAAGAAGCTCCTGAAAGCAAACACACTTAAGCATGAGTAGATTTTCACTTCTGCAATGTTTGTGTTTGACTGCCATGAAAGATTTAAATCACACATATTATACTGAATTTATGAAGGATAAATGAAGTATGTACCAGAAAATTGTAAAACTGAATCTACTTGCAAAGCTTGAGTAAACAATATATCAATATCATTTCTAATTCTAAGCGTACGTAAATCTTTTCAAGATTAGTAGTAGAATGATTCTATTCATGGTACTTAGGGAGATATTTTTGGCTATTTCACATAAGTGATTCTCAGTTATGTTATATGATAAAATTAGAAGCATATCTACATTGAATCAGTACCTTTACAGTAACACTTAGAAATATAATGTGTGAATTCCCACTATTTATTTAGGATACTATTGAGCTATGTGCTACTTGTCTCAATACTAAAGTCAGATTCACAAAAATGTTCCTGATATGTATGTATAATGGACACACACACTATAAAAGTGATAAGCCTGCTATATTCTGCACATTAGGAAATTATACACACACACACAAATATACACAGCTTTTTAAGTGATAAAATTGAATTACATCTTAGAATAATGTTCTTTCAGATAAAACATCTGAATTAAAACAGCAATAAGTTTTTTTCATTACATAAATGGTTATTTGTTTACTTAGTTCAATAAGAAAGAAATCAAAATACCATGCAGTTATTTAAAGGCACAGATAATCAAAAAGAATTTTGTGCAACATTAATTTTGCATCACAGAGTAGCTTGCTGCCAATAACTTATAATATTTGCAATGAATTGCATTGATCCTTTCAATAAAATATTAAAAAAATATAAATGAAAAATAGAAAACTAGACCTCAAGACAAAAAAGAAAATTGATGCTAGTAGGCAAACTGGACAAGCATCATTTCAGTTGAGGAGGTTCTAGTGAGGGTGGGAGAATCCTGGTTGTTTCAGGAGTTCTTTTCCTTTCTCTAAGTGTTTAAGTTTTTCCAAGAGCAGGTTTCACTTTTCTCCTAACTTTCACACCTCTCACTTGCAAAACATTTCATGACTGGCTGGTGTTTGCCTCAGCCTCTGATGAAACTGAAATTGTCACGGTCAACAATGATGACTTAAATGCTAAAAATAAGCGGATGTATTTTAAACTTCATTTCCTTCCATCTCTCTGTAGCATTTAACACTTCTTTACCTTGAAAAACCTTTCGCTTTTCCAGATAACGATTTCTGAGTTTTACTTTTATCATTCTACTTCTTGCTTTCTGTCCTCGTCAAATAGTCTCTAACATCCAAATTCCCTCAAATCTGATAGTCCCTAAAACATTGTCTTTTGCCTCTTTGCCTTTGTTCTTCCCAAATCCCCTATCTTCGATCTCTTCTACAGGGTCACTTCCTCAAAGGCTGGTGAAGCTGTCAGAGTCTGAATGGGAAAGAGACCCACAGTGTGTTACAACAATTCCAGCAAGTTTTACTTAAGAGATGGCAATAACAGAGAAGTAGATGAAGTACAGTAAAACTACTAAGTATGGTACACAAATCCCAGGCATGCAGCTGGCAAGTTATTACCAGCCCTTGGCCCAAAACTGCAAGGGATGGGAGAGGATATGTAATAGTTGTGGTTTCTATCAAGAGATACAGCCAGCTTGACATGACCCTGGGTCCAGGGGACGCTTCCATAAATATTTCCTCTAAATTCAACCTCTTCCTCCCTTCTGACTCTTGCCAGGGTTCCCCATTGAACCAAATCACCTAAAATCCAGAGTAGGAGTCCTGTACATGCAGCTGGATCAGTCAGTTTCCCACACACAGTGCATACTGGAGTGAGCTAGAAAGTGATTCTGGATCGTAAACAGTATGCGCTTTTTTGTTGTAGTTCTACTTTTTAACTACACAGACAGTGTCTTGGTTACTTTTTCTCATTACTGAGAGAAAATACTCAGCACCCAAAGTTAAAGCAGGAAAGGTTTACTTGGCTCACAGTTTGTAGAGGTTCATTGCTGGCTGGCTCCAAGGCAGGGTGGCATGGCAGAGGGCATCACAGAGGAGAAACAGTTCATGGCAAGCAGGCAGCAGACAGCAAAGCAGCAAGCAGCAGCAGCAACCTGCCTCTCTCTTTTATTCTTTCCAGTCTACCTGCCTTTTGAGTGGTGCCACCCACACGCAGGGTGGGCCTTTTCATTATCCACACCCAGAACTATGTTAAACCAGTCAGTGGATTGATTTAGTAATCACACACAGTTAATCCCAGCACCACATACTCTAGATTCAGCCACCTCTGAAAAAACCCACCTGTGACCACATGAGGCTTGGGGGGATATTAGATACAAGCCATAGCAGACACATGTCAGACACCCACTGAGACTGCTTTCCAAGCTAACACATTCTTTAATGAAATGTTATAAGTCATTATTTAACAGTGGTGTAGTAGTTTGAAAACATGACTATAGTGATCCAAGAAGGCCAAATACGCATTCAGATAGGGTCTCCCTGGAGTAGAATACCCACGGCCAGTCACTAGTTTCCAAATCTGGCTTTTTTTCATCAGCTTCCCTAGAAAACAGAATCTGAGTTACAAGATTTTGTGAATGCAAACCACGTGGAACAAGGGGTGATGGAAGTTCAACAGAACAAGAAGGGTGCATAGAAAGGGCTACATTACTGGGCAGAACCCAACTTCATTTACTCAGCCGCATGTGACATCAGGAGAGTACCTTCTGTACCACGTCACATCAGCGCAGGTAGGGAAAAAGAAGACAGATTTATGCAGCGCCTCGCTCCCAGCCCTGATTCCTGCTAAGTAAAGTCTTCCTGGAATTCACTACTGTTCTTTCAAGGTGGCTCAGTGGGAGCCCAGTCAGACTCTGAGGAAGCCAGAGCTCTGCTAGTTCAAGGCACAAGTGCAGTGGTCCCTGTTGCAGTACAGCATGTCATACGAGGGCTCATTCAGTACAGACCTAACACAGCTTTTGTTAAGTGACAACTGAAAAGACACCAGTGCTCACTATGTTGTATCAGTCAGTGTTTCTTTGCTGGCACAAAATCTCTGCCATATACAATGGAAAGGAGGAAGGATTCATTTTGGCTCATGGTTTCAGAGGTATCAGTACATGGTCCGCTGGCTCCAAGGCGGACACATCACTGCAGGGGAAATGATGCATGGTGGAGAAAAGCTGTTCACTTCATTGTGGCCAGAGGCAGAAAGATCAGGAGAAAAGCTTGAGAGAGAAGAAGGAGCTGGGGGCAGGAGATGCCCATCCAGGTCATTCTCCAGGCAGGCCCCCACCCTGCATGCACATTCACCTAGGAGTGGAGTGACTCACTACATATATGATCTAATCACCTTCCAAAAGTCCCAACTCTGTGCAGCAGAGAATTTGGGGAGATGTTTTTATCCAAACCATAACACACAGTTTTCAGAAATTCTAAAGAAATACCCAGGACTGGAAAATAATTTGTGTTTGTTCACCGAAATCATAACTATGGAGATGTGCATAGTTCAAGCCTCTGTTCACCATTCTTGCAAGAAAATACTGAGTGAAAAATTGGATGCCTGATCATTACTACAACAAAAATATGATTTCCAATCACATTTATAACTATGCCTAGCATTCCAACTTGCACAAAACCCAGACACTGAAAGCAGTGTTTCTCATGTTTCTACTATTTGCAATTAAAGGCTGAGCTGAGTAAACACATTTTCACAGATGTCTTGAGTCTTACTCTAGTAGCAGCATGCAAAGAAATTTACTAAAATATTATTTTTTTATCTTATGGTACATAAATATTAATTATTGAAATGATACATTAACCTTGAGAAATATTGGTGCTCCCAGAAGCTACCCCTTTGCTTATCCTTTGGGTTTCCATGATTCTGACATATAGTTAAAAGCATGACACAAAGAATAAAGTCAAAGTTCTCAACATGTTGCATTATCACCTTTCTGATCAAGACCTCCACATACATCTGTTTGTTTCTACAACTACTCTGCAACCCTTGGTTGAACCACCATTCAATGTGCTGTGTTGGGCAGACAGAATGCAACAGGGAGAGAAAAATATGTAAAATATCTGAATTTACTGTTCAGATTCAAGGGAGAATATACAAATAAATGAGCTATTGCCAGTCTAGAGTGAGAGGATGTCTGTTACAAGGACAAAGGATCAAATATATAAAATGTGTTTCAAAATTTAACTCTGTAAGTGTCAGATGGAGCTTCCTAAAGAACTACCTTCTAAACTAAGAACTGAAGTACAAATAGGCATCAGTTGGGGAAAGTCAGACAAAGCAAAGGAGGACAAATGGTTTGAAGGCTAACAGATTAGAGGGGGAGCTCCTTAGGAAGCAGAGGCAGCTTGTGACTGGCTTTGAAAGCTAAAGTAAGATTAAACTTGATACTAGGAGCAACAGGGAGTCTGAGTGTTCTAAGGAGGGAAGTTGTGTGAATAGGTTTGCATTTTAACATGCTCACTTTGACTAGGGTGAGTGACAGGATTAAGACTGAAGGCAAGAAAACCAATCGGAATGCTTTGCAATCATCTGGGCAAGAAGAGGTGATGGGAAAAAGTGAACTGAGTCAGATGTGGACAAGTGGATTAAATGGATCTTGGTGACGGAGTGGAGGAAAAGTATAACATACAGTTCTAATTGGGGTTTGGACCCTGTGGGAGAGCTGTCTGAAAGGGAGAGGGAGGTTTTGGGGATAGAAAGGGTGAGAACTCAAGGAAGAGTGCTGTGGAGCTGCGTGAATGAATCTGAGCTGGAGCACTAAGAGGAAACTGGGACTTGTCAGCATCTATAAGACAAAATATTCAAAAGCTGGCATTTAAGACCATTCCAACTGTAGTAATCTCATCACAACATACACCGACTTCCAATTCATCCTCTAAAATGTAAAACTAGAAATATCTCAGACTTCTTCGTATACTTTTAGCCTGGCATGACACTTGCCTCCCGGAAATCCCTCTATTCTTTGAGATTTAGATCAGTTGACCACTCTATGACTCCTTTTTGCATTTCTTGAAACAGGCTTAATTATTTTTTTTCTCTTTTCTATGTTGCTATATGTTATAGTTTTTGTCTAGATGTCCCCCCAAAGCCTCATGTGGTAAGAGATGGCTGGATCTAGAGTGTGTGATTACTAAATTGATCCATTGATCGGTTTGGCATGGTTCTGCTGGGATCAAGGATGTGAGACTAAGATTGGGGGTGGGAGTGCTGCCCGCCCTGGAGACAAGTAGCCTAGATAAAAGATACAGGAAGAAGCTAATTAGCTGCTTATTTGCATTCCTTGCCTACATTCCTTGCATTCCTCGCTTACTTTGCTGCCAGTCTGCCATGCCGCCCTGCCTCGGACTCAGCGGACTATAGACTGAAACCTCTACAGACTGTGAGCTAATAAACCTTTCTTCCCCTAACCTTGGGTGTTGGGTATTCTGTCCCAGCAATGAGAGAAAAGCAACTAAAACACCATAGAACCTTCTCCTATTCTGTAGCTATCCTCACCTTATTTGTCCATGAATCTCATTAACCTCCACAAATGCCTCTTAATGTTACATGACCAGATAATCTGCATGCCCACTACCTGGCGCATAGTCGACACAAAATGAATTATTGAAGAATAAATGGAATGGATGAACACACTTAGCTATCTCTGTCAAACAGAGCTGCGATAGTGTCTTGACAGTAAAACAAATAGAAGAGATGAAGAAGAAAAGGAAGTTTAGTTAGGAAGAACTACAAATCTCCTTGTTTTCTTAACTACAACAGACATAACAACTATGAGAAATATTTTAACACACTCAGTGAGACAGACCGTGTAGACAGCAGAGACCACCCCACTATTGAATTCTGCTGTGCAACAATTCTTTGCGATCTGTGAACACTTACCTAAGCAGTCCTGGTAGTGCTTTGGAGTAGAATGCTCATAGCCATTATGAATTTGAGCCACTGAAAAGGCCAACATACAAATCAGCATTTCTTAGAGAAAATGAAAAATTACAGACCGTATAATGCAGAGGTACTGATGGTGTATAAACTGTCCTTAGTATCCTCAGGATGCTATTGGTTAAAGCCAGTTGCCCAGGTTCTCACAGACATGTTTATATGAAATGTTTTGATGCATCAAGTATTTACTTAATATCTCCGATGTTCTTTGACTCAGTAACTTCTGATCTAATTTTTTTTATAATATCCAGTATACTTCTGAAAAAACTTACACAAATTCTTCTCTTCTTTAAGGTTTGGGTAAAGGAAAAAAATAGTAGAGCCAGCACACATAAAATTGATGCAAGACACAGCTCATGTTTATCTTTCCCTAGAATTTACAAGAAGATTTAGTTAGGGCAGTAAGTACCCGAGCTCATACTTGGAAATACAATAGAGTTTTAAGGAATGATTCTATATTTAGAGTCTAGCTGATCTTTGTGTGCAAACTTTCCCAAGATTTCTACACAAATCTATGTTTCTCACCATAGTCTGAGACCAATGCAAATCATATTTTGAATGTAAAACAATTGTGTCTAATATTTTTTATCTAGCCTTTTGGATTTGAAATGAATACATTCCATCATTGATTTAGCAATTGATGGCTCTATTTTATTAAACCTAAAATGTTAAAATGATCATGTAAAAGTATGCAACAGGCATTTGTAATAATGTCATGGTTTTCTCTTTAGAGAAAATATTACTTCTGATCAAATCTGCCCGCCATTCTGCCCTCAGGTGAATGACGATATTGCGTGTTGTCATTTCAGGACCTAACCAAGCAGGAATGTGATTAAACAGATCACTGTTTATTTGTAAAAGTTACTTTTTGCAGACATCTCATGCAAAGCAGTGATATAAGTTTACATGCTCAAATTTCCACTCTCCCAAGATGGCAAAGAAGTATTTTTAGAAGGTCAAAAAATAAATCAGTCAGATATCATCTAGATAGAACCAGGTGGAGAGAATATTTTCACAGCCTGAAATTTATATCTTCCTCATCAGTAAATGTTACTGTTCGATCATTCACCCAAACTCAGAACCTCAGATTCGTTTATGTATTTCTCCTTGGGGCAACATATTCTCCTTATTTCTGGATCCGCTCCAAATCGTCCTCCACCCTGGTTGATAGCTTGAGAGGCTGACTTCCATGGGCCAGACCCTCCAGTTCCACTCAGCCTCTGATTTATAGTTGCATTTGGCAAATGGGATAGAAGGATCTTGAAAAAGAGGGAGGGATATTAATTCCCCTTTCTGCACAGCGGGGTTCAAGTTTGTGATGGATGAATTCCTCTTAAAGATCACCTATATCTCTGCCCACATCGCAGCAATTGTTCCATGTGCTTCCACCTGCAGTTCCACTGATAGTAACATATTGCAGTCCTAGGACATATCTCTACCCTTTTGATTCTCTTAAACTTTTCCAAGCTGAAGCAATCTATTCATTAAACCCACTGTAATTATCCTTCCTAAATATACCATCTGTCTCGTGACAGCTCTTAATTGACCGATAGACACCTTATACATGAAATTGATCTCAAATTCTTTTAAGAAACAAAGTTCATTCAAACCTATCCACGTCTCTCCATCCACAATAACACTCTCTTAGTACAAGTGTCAATCCAATTCTTCCTCTAGGCTGCTTCCACTGCCTTCAGCTATTTCTCCTTTACAAAGCACGCTCCATATTAAGCCCAGAGCAGTGATTCAGAAACAAACATGGATGATTCATTCTCTGCTTAAATACCACCGATGTCTTTGCTTGAAAACGTGGTCAGAAAGCTTACTATTATGCAGGTCCTGCCTATCTCCCAAGACTCACTTATCAGTGCATGTACACACATACACACACACACACACACACACACACACACATACACACACACCCATGAGCTTCCTCCCTGGCAAACCACTTGCACTTCTTTTTCCTCTGCACCTTAAGCACCCTATGACAGGGTTCTGGGTGCTTTCTTAATCCTACAGCCTTCTTTGTGGGGGGTCCTTTTACCAACTCATTCTGGTCTTCCCACACTCCACTGTAAACTTCTCACAGGAAGTCTCTCCCGATAGTTTGTTTTTTGTTTGTTTGTTTGTTTGTTTTTCCTACGTATCTATTAATCTTCAACCCTGACATCTTGCCACAATTTCTTTTCTGCCTTGCCAGGAGTATAAAAATTTCAGAAAGATTTAATTCAAGGTTCAAACCATATGGGTTCAAATCCACATTCCCCTGTGCATTTGTCTTATGATTTTGAGCAAGTTTATTAAGTGGATACCTCTGTTGTCTCATCTGTAAATGTAGGTAAATAAAAATACAATTTTTAAAATTCCCATAGGGCTTAAATTATTTTAGTAATTATGAAGAATTTGAAGCAGTTTTTGGTATACAGTAAACATGCAAAACATTATGCAGTTTCAATTGCCTATTTTTCTCAACTGCACAAAACAGATGGTTTGAAAATGTTGAACCTGGGTTGGGCACTGGGCCACACACCTGTAATCCGAGAGCTCTAGGAGGCTGAGGCAGAAGGATAGCAAGTTCCAATGTAGCCTGAGCAAATAATGATTTAACAAGACACTGTCCCAAAATAAAAAATTGAAAAAGGATGTAGCTCTCTTCAGTTTGGGGGAGGCGAGCTCTGTTTTGTGCCAGTTACCTTATAATCTTGACTAGTGAGATTTCAATGCATATGACAAACTTCGTTAAATTCTCTTTGGTTGAATATGTGAATGAATGACATACAATATATTCTCTAGTGAATGACTTCCTTCTCTCTTGAGAGACTTAGGAGATGAGTTTGCATTTCTCTTTGTCAGTAACACGTGCTTCTGGCCAGGTTTAAGTGTCATTTTAATCATACCACTTTGATTATTAACTTGGCTTTCACTAATCTGGGTGTACTTTCCAGATTATAAGTACTTTTTAATCTTGACTGGTGTTTTATAATATTCCTCTTTCTGGTTATTTTTATATTAATTTGGAAGTATTCCAAAGTATTATATCTCCAGAATGAATGGAATAAATTTAATTTAATTTAATTAATGCAGTGAATGCTTCTATTTGACATGAAGCAGTTATTTAAAACGGTGTGTGTGTATGCATGTCTTACTGTCTGTAATGGCAAGATATTCAGTCTTCACCTTCTAAATCTATGTGAAGTGGGCTGAGGATTTAGCTCAGTGGTTAGAGTGCTTGACTAGTGAGCACAAGGGCCCGAGTTCGACTCCCAGCACCAAAAAATAGATAGATAAATAAATAAATAAATAAGTAAATAAATAAATCTATGTGAAGACATTATGTGTGCTTTTAGCCAAACCATGATTTTTATAAATTTATCAATTTAAATTCAGTTTTCTATCATCCCTCAAAATCTACATACTATCAGCAATGCCAATGTATAGATCTCTTTAAGGATCAAATTCAATTCCTATAATGATCCGTTTCACTTGATATTTATATATGATTTGTTTTTTTATGCCTAATTTCAAAACATATCATGAATTAGAATGTTTATGATGTAAAAATGCTTTTTAAACAGTTACCAGTGTCAGAACTACACTATGTGCTGATTGCTGATTAGTTAAGTAAAGTTTAAGTGTTGACTCATAGAAAGAGACATTATCATAGAAAAAGTTTAAGTACTGCATAGTACAAATGTACAAAACGTCACTGAGCACTGAAAACTGTACACACATTACTTAAAGTCCACTTTCATATAGAATATATGGAAAATGCAGAAATATAAAGACATTCACACACATTCACATGATATATATATATAATGAAAAATAACTGACGTTTCCTTTAGCAGATAAAACTTTCAAGAAATTTCTGGAAGACATTTAAAAATAGATGATGACTTCCATTTCTGGTAGTGTGACAAATGGAAAAAACTTCCAGTTATAAGAAATTACAAAATACAGGATGGCAGAGAAAAAGTTTCAAATAAATTGTGATGTCAAGATGTTGAGAAAAACACAACCAAAAAGAAGTGGGGTTTGGAAGGAAAGAATGAAGGGGAATGAAGAGAGGAAGAATAAGAGAGAAAAGAAAAGATAAAGATCCTCAACAAAATGACCATGTCTCACAATACACAAAATAATCTAATATTGAGGCTTGTGCCCAAACCTTTACTTACTATTCCATCAAAAAATCTTAAAGAAGAAAATACTTAATAATGCTTCCAGGTTGATGTTGTCCTTGTGAGTTGAACAAAACGAAACCCCAAACTCCGCAAGACCTCTTTGGGGACATGCCTTAAAGATCGCAAAGTTATTCCACAGAAAAAATTCTGAAGATGATGAACTTACAGTGAAAACTGACAAAACACTTGAAAGGAAATAAAAAACACCACAAGAGAGAGGTACACAGAAAGAAGGAGGAGGCAACCTGGACCTGCAAAGATGGGACATTATTGTTACCTGATATATGATAAAAAACTGTATGCTTGATGATTTCGAAAAAGAAAAGAGTAAAAATAAAGTATGTGTAACAGAAAATATCCATGAAAACTGAGTAGCGTTTTAAAATATGAACCAACAGAACTTCGAGAAGTAAAAAATTAAATCTTAAATATGGAAAATGAAATGATTAGACCAGACTGTAGAAAATTAATAAACAAGATAGTATATCTGAAGAAATTACTATGAAACGAGACAAAGAGCGAGAATGGGAATCAGGTTGCAAAGGAGTTGAGGACACAAAGGAGAAAACTGAACATTTAATTTCATGTGGCAAATACCTTAATGGGAAAACATAGACTGAACAGGAGAGAGCTACAATTTTTTCCAGGATAAATGAAAAATATAAATCCTCCAAATAAAAAAGTCCTTTGAAAAAAATCTAACCCAGGCAAATATAAGTCAACACATCATAGTGAAAACCTAGTCAACAAAGACAAAGAGAATTTCTCAAACATCTCTAGACAAGAAAGCTGAGTTTCCTAGAATAGAGTCAGAACTGGAGTTAACAGATGAATTTTCAACAAGGGCCATGTAAGAGGGAAAACAGCAAAATCATCATAAAATTCTCAGAAAGAGCAGGAAATTTTGCTTCCTGAAAAGGCATAAAGTGAATCAGCATACATCAAAATATATAATTAATTCTTCTACTTTAACAAGTAAAAACAGACTACCCAGTTGAAGAAGTGAGGAAAGTATATGTTCCAGCAGTTCAAAGTAAATAAAATGTAAATGAAAAAGGACATATCAAAATTTAAGTAGAAACTGAAACAAGAATAAAGTTATTAATTCTTATCATTTTCATTCATCAGATACATAGTCAAGTAATAGATCATATTCAGCTTTGGTAAAGAATTCAGGAAATTCATACTCTAAAACTATTTGTAGAATTTAATTTTTCATAGGCCTTTATGAAATATATATTAAAATAAGAGTAGTACATACGTATTATTCTTTAAAGTTACGCACTATGTTCACAAAATATTTGTAGTGTGATAGCCACTGCAGCATCCATAACTTGAAAAGTTTAAAACAATCTACCTGGTTACAATAGAGAAATGATTCAATAAATTTTGAGTCATTTTACACTAAGAACAACTTACATTAAAATTTCTAAACTTTACGTGTGTACTATGACAATAAAATAGCCCCAAGATATTTTGTAACTGAAAATGAAGAAAAAAATTCAGGTTTCCAAAGATTTATTTAATAAGATTATTTATATATGATATTGATGGCAGAAATAGGCTATATGCACCAACTCATTTCCCTCCCTTCCTGAGAACAGAGCTATAAGACTTTCCTAAGCTCGTAAACTTGAAAAAAAAAAAAGAGTAATTTTAAAGTTAAATTATACTTCAGGATAATCCCAGCATATGAAAGCACACACCATGGAACATTGAAAGTACTACACTAAAATGTGGCTATAACATACGCTGGATGTATATTAAGGCACCAGAGACACATGGAATTGATCTACTGTGAAGATAATGATCCGTAGTGTAATAACTATTGTTTTTCTCTTGTTATTTGATTCTGAAATTTCTTTTTATTTTTTCATGAAATAAAATTTAAAAACTGAAAACGAGAATCAAATCATGAAGTAGTGTATATTTTTACCTGGAATAATTTGGGACATGGAAGTAATACCGGGAGAATGAATGGGCTTCTATGTTACTTTTAGGCTGCATAAGTAAGAGAGAAGAAGGAAGAAGAATGTTGGGGAAAGACTATTGCATAAATCCACCAACTTTTCCTGGTTTACTGGTTTTTTGGTAGTAGCATAAGAAGATTTTTACCAATGGCTTGAAAAAGCGTACAAGTCACGATTACAGCATTTTCAAATGACAGCAGATGAGGACAGTTAATATATGGAAATGCAGAATTTGGTTTCAAAAGTTGTATTTTCCACTGAGCGTGGCAGCGCACACCTGGAATCCCAGCTGCTGGGAGGCTGAGGCAGGAGGATTGCTTCAAGTTTGAGGTGAGCCTAAGCTACAGACTGAGTTCAAGACCAGCCTGCCCTACAAAGCGAGACCCTATCTCAAAAACAAAACAAAACAAAACAAAAAAAGCTGTATTTTCCAAAGGTAAAACTTTTACATTTATATGAAACACATTACATAAGCTGAGAGGTCGATCTGGCTTGCTATCTGTGACAAAATCTCTGAGTATACTGGTCCCCGATTTCAATACGAGCAACTGAGAAAGACAGTGAATTCTACTTAACTCACCGAGATAAAAAGACACAGGTTTTGAGTAATTTGGCTAAAAGATTAAAAAGAAAAAAAAAAAAGAATGAATGAATAAGGTGGTGGGAAGAGCAGAGTAGAGGAAGATGGGCACTTAACTAGAGAAGAGGCAAAGGAAATGAGAACATAGAGCTGGTGAAGGATTGACCCTATTTCACTGGTTTTCAACAAGTAAAGTGAGGGGTATGAAGTTTGAGATGTGGAAGAAAAGAAAAGGAAAGAAACCCAATTCTTCTGTTTCTTGATTTGGTATACAAGCAGACATCCGAACCTAACTCTCAACCAGCTATGAGCTCTAGAATCAAAATGCAAAGAGATCACATGTCCTCTATCATCAGAGCACCTCTTTGTAGGGCTGGTGGAAGGGGACATAAGAACCTGTCTGGGGACAGTCCACATTTTACAGGTACCTGTGTACTGAGAAGCAGTGGTCTGAAAACCCTGGAGCTCCAGTCCTGCCTAACACGCAGGGACTCGGTGCACATCGGTGATGTGAGAACGCTTGTGGTTTAAGAATTCTACAAATACGTAACAAAGAACATAAAATTGTGAGAATCAGAAAGCCTTCCAAGTGAGAAAAATCAGGAAAATGTGAAAGCAACATCTATTAAAATCATACTGTTTTGCTAAAAGTGAATTAATTTGCATTTTAAAATATTAAACTTTACTGAGTTATTAGGCTATAATTCTTATTCTGTCCCATATGTTATATTTTTAATTCAATTTTATTTACCAAGAACATGTATTGGTACATTGTATATATAGTGATCACATTCATAATACTTAATTTGTACCTGTACATGATATATCTTGGTTCCTCCCCCCTCTTCCCCACTCCCCCTTCCCTATTTACTGTAGCTTTATCTACATTTGTACATTTTCCCCCTTCTTTTCTTTTTCTTTTCCTTTTTTCCCCCTCCTCCCTTTCTAATTCTCCTCCCTATTGAATATTATCTTCTTTTACATAATATCTATTATGTCCCTATTTGCACTTTTTGTCCCTATTTGCACTTATGGCTTCTCACATCAGAGAAACAGTATGATATGTACTCATATGTGCCTGATTTATTTCACTTAAGAGTATGTTCTCAAGGTGTATCCATTTACCTATAAATATCTCAAGTTTATACTTTTTGAGCATGAATCTACATAGTGCCATTGGTTACATCATCAAAAGTTAGCAAAAGCCCAAATGTCTATCAACCAATACACAGACAGATAAAATGTATCATCAGTAATAAAGTTCTGATAGATGCAACGTGATGAAAAGATTATGTAAATGAAAGACCCAGCATGAAGGTTTATGATTGCCTTCATATGAAATGTCAAAAATAGGCAAAGCGATATAGACAGAAAGTCAACTTAAGGTTGTCTCGGCCAGGCTGAGGGTGCATGGTGAAGAGTGACTACTAAAGGGAATAAGGTTTTGTCGCAGGGAAATAACTCCCAACCGGTAACATAGCAGACGTTTCAAGTTTGCATCTCACAATATCAAAAGATCGATTTGATGACGAAGGAGATTAAGAACAGGAAAGATTTATTGAGCAAAAGCTCCTGAGAGACAAGAGGGGTACTCAAAGTGGGTAGCCACCGAGGTGCTTGGTCAAGGATATCTTACACAGCAAAATCACAACTGTAGCTACAGGTCAAACTACGAGTGATGTACAGAATTACAAGTTCAGTCACTTAGCTAATATTGATGAAACAGGGGAGTGAGGCACATAGCAAGGGCACATGGAGAGCATTGTTTGCATCAGCTTATCTGTAGCATCTAATATAGAAAGAGCAAAGGCATTCCTGGGAAAGGATGGAGTACGGGTCCAGGTGTTTGGGTCACCCATCTGTGTGTCTGGGGCCGACCCAGGCTCGCTGGACCAGGTGGCGCTGATCACAGCGCCCTCTCAAGCTGCTGTTATCTCCAGGGAGGCAGCAGGGATGGCCATCATGTCTCCTTCTGGAGGCCATCCCTCTTCAGATTCTCCTCCAGCCACAGTCTTGGTGTACCTCATGGGTGCTGACACCGTGCAGGGCCGTATCCCACTGTGTCTATGACCTTCTGTCTAACTTAGTTGTCTAAAATGGTTTCTTAAGGTCTAATAAAATACAAAAAGTAGATTACAGTGATTGCTGTACTAGTCTACCTACCAAAAATTGTCAAATGATGCATTTATATAGATATGCTCTTTGTATATGAATTATATCTCAGTATAACCATTAAAATACAATGATAGTCTAGAAAATAGAAAAAATTTGGAATAGCATATCTGTACTAATTATAAACTGATGAATCAATAATAGTATACTCAAATGTGGTGGACCTAATATGGTCAGCTTGAGCCAGAACGCCCAGCCGGACTGAGCTGGTGTGATGCTGGGCGTATGAGATCCACCTGAGGGTTGTTGCTGATGCAACATAAGGCAGAGTGGGAGCCGAAGCTAGTTGGTGGGCTGTTTCCCAGGAAAAGCTCTGCTGCGGCTGGTCCTTCCGAAACTCGAACTCGGCTGTCCTCGCCGAGGAAGGAGCTCGGGGCCTTGCTGTCGTCGAGGATGGCTGCTGTTGCTTCGGAGGAGCTCTGGTTGTCATCTCTGCTGTGAGCATCATTTCCTGGCTCCAGCCAACATGTGTAGACACAGACATACATGGAACAGTGCTGTGGGCTCCCAGCCCTCAATTGGATCTTTTGGGTCTCCAGTGCCTAGATGGACATTCGGCACCTTCTGCATTTGGCTTCTGGGTGAATATTGTAATCCGTAAATGTCCCCTATTAAATCTGCTCTCTTATGACCATTGGTTCTCTGAAACCTAACTAAAACACCAAACAACAGAATAATCTGTGGCTGAAAAAAATATAGAAAACTATACTTACTGAAAGAGCAGCCTGCAAGAGTCATCTTCCGGTGAAAACATAAAAGCTGAGTGACACATCCTAATAAGTGAAAAGAAAAAGGAAGTATATGTGTTTATAATTTACTTTCATTTTTGTCACACAGACAAAAAAATAAACACTATCTACTTAGGTTATTTGTACCTGAAGTATATGTCATGTTATCTAGATTGCAACACACTTATTTTTTTGTCACTTTTAAAAATTGAACAGTGATTTTTTTGAAAATTTTTTCACACTAAGAAAAGACCTAAACTCAACATTCTTCTGAGTTTCTTCATTTCTGTTTAATTCTTCCTTGTCACTTTAAGAATTCTCCTGCACATCTGCTTGTGAAGTAGTGGTCCCAGAATTCACGCATCTGGGTGAGCCCACTGTTCCTTTTATTTTTTTTAACTTAATAAATTTTATTGGTACATTTTAGATATACATAATGATCACATTCATCATAGGGAATTTGGACCTGTACATGATATATCTTGATTTTTCTTTTTTCCCTTGTCCCTCCCCTCCCATCCCCTCAATTCCTCTTCCCTCCCTTAATTATGACAGTTTTGTTCCTATTTTTTCCATCTTTTCTCTTTTTCTTTTCTTTTCCTTTTCCCTTCCTCCACCCCTTTCCCCAGTTCCCCTTCCCATTTGAACACTTTCCATTTTGGTCCTAGTTATACTTTCAGTTTCTCTTACCAGAGAAACAATGTGATATTTACTTATGTGTGTCTGATTTATTTCACTTAAGAATATGTTCTCAGGGTGCATCCATTTACCTAGAAAGGTCTCAAGTTTATCCTTTTTATCGCTGAGTAGTATTCCATTGTATTAAAAAACCACATCTTCTTTATCCATCCGTGGATGAGCATTTGCCCTGTTCCCGAGATTTAGTTATTACGAACTGTACTGCTGTAAACATGGGCGTGCATATATCACCGTGCTATGATGCTTTTGATTCTTCTACGAAAACACAAAGAAGGAGAGTAGCTGGGTCAAATGGAACCTCTAGCTGCAGTTTTTTTGAGGAATCTGCACACTGATTTCCACAGTGGTTGCACCAGGCTACCTTTTGAGAATTCAAGCGCAGACAAGTGCACACTGACTAGTGATTAATGTCAGCTGACAATTCGTCAACCCCCTCGGGCTGTCCTTGAGCTACAGGGTTGCTTGTGGCTTGCACCCCCATAGACTGTGGAGCAGCCCCCAAAGGATAGCCCCGCTGGGAATCTGTCCTATCTAGATGTTTTTCTCTAATGGCCCAGCTTGGGTTTGAATAAAATTAGCCTACAATAGTCACGTATTAATTCTGCATGAAAAAATTCTCACAGGCTTATTTTTTTGTAACAATGACTGGTCCTTCTACAAAGATGACCAAGAAGTAATCAAATAAATTCTTCACACTCATTATTTTGGACAGACAATAAATCAAGTATTTATACAAGAAAATCAAAGAAGTAATTTTTTAAAAATTTCATTTCTTTAAGAAATAATTTTGAAAATCTTGAGTCTGGATTTACTTCTAAGCTCCCATAAAAACCTGCTTTCTAGACTAAAAAGAAATTGTCAAGTTTAATGCTAATTAATGCTAATTAATGCTGATTAATGCTTTTGACAACCGGATTGAACTTTTCTTTTGAAATATATTACAAATTAAATGAATTGTGTGTAGTTTAACTGTAAATTCTAAAAGAGGAAAATTCATGACATAATTTGTAACTCATAAAAAGAAAACTACTGAAAGTCAAGAACTATTAACAGCCATGTTGCAGATGCGAACTCTTATCTTTATAACGTGTCTGAATAACTCTGCTTCAGAAATTTGATTTCTCATGTTGATGTCTAATTGGTGGGTCAATTGATATTAATTATTTTTTGTAAGCAGCTAACAAAAAAATATGTAAGACATTGACTTTTTTCAGGTGAGACGTGGGCTCCCTGCACAGCTGCAGTAGGAGAAAGCCACAATGACATTTAAGTCAGTCTAATTTATTCCCGAGGAGGTTATCAACTGCAGTTCATGCAGTCCATGACGAGTGTTAGACTAAGTGGTGAAATCACTCAGAAACACTAAAGCCAGAAATTAAATCAGAATTTGAAACAGGGAGTAGTAAATCTCACGTAACTCCGATTCACATTGCCATTTAATTTGAGGAAAGTTTGAGAGACAAATTCACTTACGTTATGAGCACAAAGGAAAGGAACTATGCAAATCTTCCAAAAGAAGAAAACAGAGAAAGTTGCTTTTAAGATTACATCAGATCTGTTAGAGTTTATATTATTTATAAAACTAGAAAGTTATAGAGCTAGGAAATTAATGCTGGGGTAATAAAATTATTTCCATTTGCTATTTTTCCTTTCAGTAGTACATTGCACTGCTAGTAATAGGTGGCGTATTTACAAATACATGACTAAAATTCAGTTATCAGATGTTTACTGGAGCGCCTTTGAAGGGGCCAAGTATTGTTAGAGACGAAAAGCAGGAAAGAGCGGGGGTGATCCATCCGCCCTTCCCGGACAGTGCAACCCAGATGAAAAGGGAAGGGGACTGGGCTCAAACAGCCATAAAAATATTGTCATAGCCTTTCATGTAATGAGTGCTGTACCAAACAATCTCAGGTTATAAAATAATTCCAAAATAAAGATCCGATCTCTACATTAACATCACATCAGTAAATCGTTTCATAAATTCTAAACTATTTCATTTTCTTCAGCTTTTCTACTCTATGCTCTCAAATTGGCATCAGTGTGCATGGTAGATACAAAACCAGGTGTTTAAGTCTCTAGTATCAGTCAGAGAACATCCAAATTAACTTTTTGCTTCAGGTTTTATCTTTAGGACAAGGTACAATATAAGATTTATTCAGATAAATTATTATTTTTATTGAAGCAAGATTTTTATATTAAGAAAATAATTCTTTCATGATTATATTAGCTGGAGATTCCAAAGACACTATTTTCCAAGCAGAACTCTTAAGAGTATGCCAAAGATACGGATTCAACAAATATTTACAAAGTGTTTATTATGACCCTGTACAATGGACTAGGAGAGGTTGTTCACAATATAACTATACATAAGCACACAGTAAATGTCCAGCAGTGATACAAATGACATTTGTAGAATTTCATTAGGATGAAGGAAACATCAGTTTTCTCTTTATGGCAAAGAGGAATTTAGACAATGATGTAAAAGAACTAATATTGGTATGGACTTGGCACTGGAGGTGAAATTTCAATAAAAAGAAAAGACTAACGATGCAAATAAAGTAGCTTGAACAAACTTTCAAAATTAGGGATGTTTACAATATTTAGAGAATAAAAATACATACATTTGCTTTGAGAGAATTTAAGGTACTTAACTAGAAATCATGTCAAACTAGAGTAGAGTTAAAGTGCCAGGTGCTTTAAATACAAAAGCAAAGACCCAGCTATTCCCCT